>VXAB01012441.1:431211-477320 GCA_013399175.1 Odontophorus gujanensis
TATTAATGCTACATAATTTTCTTAATCACTCACCACCTATTATCTTTAGTACTCCATTAAACCCAGGAATAACATTTTGTAATGAGTTTCAAATATGATTTTGGAAGTACACTGAAATGTCTAATATTTTGATGAATTTGTATCATTTGTTGCAATAATAAATGCAGACAAGTGGAAGAAACAGTCTGCAAATGCAGAAATCATGATAAATAGGCAGTACAGAAAATAAGAAGTACTATTGCAAACCCACTGAATCACAATGTGATGCAGATGCAATCTAAAGCAGGGCCAATGCATAGAAGGGACCAGATGGAATTCCTGCATCACAGAACAAATTGCCATGGGGAACATCTGGAAATCATCTGGAAAAAAGCAAACAAACAAAAAGGTGCCCTTAAACCTTAGAGCTAGCTAACCAGAAATCATTGGCTAAGAATACCTGGAAAGCAGAGATATAGCTGGTAGTGTGAATGGAAATTTTTATAACTAAAGAAGAAAGTTTATGACAGTATTTAATATCTACTACGTTTTTGGCTGGATATAAAGTCTGAAGGCTTTTTACAAGAGGCTGAATATTACCAAAATGGCACTGTATCCCCAAGTCACATGTGAACAAGGCAAAATAAAGGTCTTTGCCAGAGTTAATTAAACACATTCCAGCACATTAAAACACATAGAGCAAGCAAGGCAGTGCAGAGTTCAAAAAGACCTGAACAATTCAAGATGGATACTTTGGTTATCTTAAGCATCTGTGCACAGCAAACTCAGTCAGTGTAGGCGTGAGTGTGCCTAATCCGAGCGCCATGCAGGACACACACTGACCTCACCTCTCCTCCTCTTGGGTACATAGCAGAGCAGAGTTCTATGTGACCAAGGGAAACCCTCTGACAGTTGTCTGCCCTGTGCACTGAGAAGACATTCTAGGTCCTCACTCTGCATTTCAGATCACTATCTGAATGCCATGACTGACTTATAAGTAACAACTTAAAAAACTTGCATATGCAAGGTCTTTCTGCTGGTCTTGGCCCTATACACCATCTGTGGCTCTTTGTATATACATAGATTTTCTGAATGATCCTGGAGTGCATGCAAAACATGCTTCCTTTGACCTCAACTGCACATTTTATTCATTCACAATTCTGTTTGGTTTTAGTATCTGCTCCTACATTGACCAAAGATTCTGAAGAATTGAATCCAACCCAATGTATTTTATGTGAGGAAAGCAAGATATATTTGAGAAACAACTTTTTTTAAAAATATAGCCAAGGTTGTAAAAATGTAATTTTCATTTATATGATCAAGTCAAATTAAATAAAGTATTCTCAGTTAGTCCTTTATTTCTTTACTAAATTTATATTTCCCATATGTGAGATTTGCCAGTCTTACGAGAATGACTAAACTAGCCCTAACCACCCCTTCTTTAACTGGAATTTAAATGCTTGTATGTGCTTATTTTTATAGAAATAAAATTTCTTCAGGGTTACTTTATGATTTTTCTTGCATGGTGTTTTTTATACGCATAGCGTTTTGGACAATTACATCAGATTTCTTTATATAATTTAGCTACAGTAAAGTGGCAAGAATTACTGTATAAAACTTTGCTAGAGGGGAAAAAATTGAAAAATATTATCCAAAGCAAAGAAATGTGAAGAGTTTAAGATACGAACCACAGTCTGGACAAGATGTTGTTCTTCTATGGAAAAAAATGTGTTGTAATGTGAATGGTATCAATGAGATTTTAGATTACATCAATATTTGCATGACCAGAATTTGTTTTGGTTTGCTTTCTAAGAGTATTGTGATGTTCGAGATTACACATCTGTCAATGATGCATTGACATATAATGTAGTCAATAAAAATGTAATGGAGAATACTATCCAATCTTCATCTTCCTTTAACAAGGATTTTGTGCTGTTACATGGTTCACAATCCTTTAAGAACCACACTTGTTACTACTGAGAATTGAGACACATCATACTGCTGAGGCAAGAGGAGTGTATGATTTTACATTCTCTGTCAGATTGTTGTTCAAAACCACTATCTGTCTGGAGCAGACAGGGCAGCTTTCCACAGTTAATATGGCAAGTAAATGATGCATAAGCTTGTATTTGACAAAGGCAACTCTGGAACAAGATAGTATGTTTGGGTGTATATTTTTATATATTTTTACACAAGTAGTTTGCCTATCTTCGTAAACGCTTTGTTGGCTGTAATGACAATGAGGACTGGGATTAGACGACATTGCTACCATATTTTAGAACTTAACAAATGTCTTCTAGCATCTAGGGAAAGTTGGAAGATACATTTGCTTCCAGGTCATCCCTAAGAACTGTTTGCTCAGGCAAGATATTCCCAAAAAGGATGAACTTAGAAAGGAAGAAATGCAAACATTGCTTACACAAGTTCAGTGAAGGAGACCCAAAACTTCTGCCAAAGGTAAATGCCCCTATAAAAGTCTTTGTAAACAGTGTATCTGCACAGAAAGTCCTCCTAGGACTCGAGCTAATAGTTGCACTAGCGTACTAAAAACACCGTAATCAGTAAAATGTAGAGAAGAAAGGATCACAGAATGGTTTGAGTTGGAACAGACCTCAAAGCCCACCCAGCCCCAACCCCAGCCATGGGCAGGGCCGCCCCCCACCAGCTCAGGCTGCCCAGGGCCCCATCCAACCTGCCCTTGAGTGCCCCCACGGATGGGGCACCGCAACATCTCTGGGTAGCCTGTGCCAGCGCCTCACCGTCCTGGTGGCAAATTTCTTCATTATATCTAATCTAAATCTACTCTTTTTCATTTTAAAATCACTATCCCTTGTCCTATCACTACATGCCCATCTAAAACGTTCCTTCCCAACTTTCTCGTAAGGCCCCATTCTGTACTGAAAGACTACAATGAGATCTCCCTGGAGACCTCTCCAAGCTAAACATCAACTCTCTCAGCCTGTCTTCACAACAAAGATATTGTTTGTACTATTTTAACCTCAGAATCTTTATTGACAGATTCATTCACTGTGGCTGTGAGACACATATCATTTCTCAATACGATCTTTCTCTGCACTGAACCTGCACTGATTTTTCAAGTGTTCTGACATGCAAGGGAAATTTTGTCTAAGAACTAGGAAAATATTATAGTCATTGAAAATATCTGCAAGTGATCCATTATGCTATGAAGAATATTCAGCGAAATCCAGAGCAAGTGTTCCCTATGCTTAATAATATCACAGGCAGAGGTGAAATTTTTTCTGTTTTTTATTTTTATTTTTCACCAGATTGCATTTAGTAATGCTCTCAGAAACTCTGTGAAATTAGAAAATAAACCCATTATCATGATCTATTCCCTCAGTTAACAGTCAGTCGAACTTCCCACACAATTCCCCAGGTCTTTCTCTTGCTCTCTTGAAAATACTGGGTTTACAGAAACTTGTTTTTCCCTGCAGCATAATACTGTTAAAAATAGGTGTAATTTTATTTCTGCAGCTTGTAATAACTTTCTTTCTATTTGCAGACTGCAAATGGAATTGCATCCAATTCTCTCCATAATGCTGAAAATCCTCTGCACTTCACATCAAATGGAGATTTGCCATTTGCTATCTTTGCAGTAGAGAAAGTGAAATTGTTTCCTAATTACAATATAAGAGAAATGAGCACTCTTTTTTGTTCCTTCCAAATTCTCTCTTCCATCCTCAGCCATGAGGGATTATACTCAATAGGGATCCCTTGTTAGTTCCTCCCAACCAAACCCTCTTAGATGTATTTCTCACCAATTGCCAGGATCCTGGAGGATGGCACTGCTGGGTACCATGCGCTGGTGAGGCAGGAGGTCAGACACTGACTTTTGTCATGTGCTTCTGAAATCATTCCCCACAGGCTACTCTGTGCCATCCTCAGCTAGACTCAGAGCTAGCATTTACGCTTGTGTAAACATGCAGCTCTTAGGACACATCCAGGATTTCCAACTGACAAACTGCTTGGAGAGGGACTCTGCTGTTTCAGAGCAAAGTAAGGGGAGAGCAGCACAATATTCAGAGCCTATCACGTCTATAGCCATGAAGAAAACTTCTTCCCTGTGTCTCCCTCAGGTTGTGTAAACCAAATGCTTCCTACAACCCTTACTATTATTCTGGGTTACCTGATGATCTTCAGCAACACAATCCAACAACATATCTTCATGCCTTCAAGCACTTTGTAAGTTGTTGATTTGTTCATTGCAGACTAAATGTTATATTTCTGTTGCTCCTAATTTTTAAGGGAGAAGTAGAAACTGGTCTTTGCCTGACTGAAGACACTGTTTAAACAGTCCAATAGGGCCTATTTAAAAGAAAGCACTGAATGAAAATGAAAACCATCTCTCTTACTTCTCAGTAATCACCAAATAAGAAACCAAACACTTTTTTTTATTAACCTTTGGTACAGAAAACCACATGCGTATTCCCTCTTTTATTCTGTTTGAACAGAAACCTCTTACTTCCTGCATTGCTGTCACTCAGCTGAGCAGCCAGTCAGACACAACAGCATTCCTTTAATCACTTCAATCACTTCATTGGAGAATGACTGTACTGTTGGCTTTTTTTAATGCCTGCCTGAGAGCAAAAGCCTGTACTGAGAAGCAGAAAGTAGACCATAGTCTCTTTTTCTCTGCCCACAGAAACTGTTTATGACAAAGTTTGTCTCCTCCAACTGGTTCCTTTGCCCACACAGGCCAAACATGCTCCAGCCCAGAACACAAGTGGTAGGGACTTGCTGTGCCCAAGCTCATATGTACTGTCACTAAGCACATGCTGCCTAATGGCCTTGGCAAACTCTCATGCTGCCCTCCAGTATGAGATGCTGCAAGCAGAAAAGCGTGCTTACACTGACATGACAAATATGTTTTTGAATAAAGGGAAACCCTAAACACAAAACGACAAGCATACAAAATTATGTTTTTATTGAAGTATTGGTTAAGTGCAGGCAAATTTATGAGATGTTAAGCAATGCCATGTTTTCGCTGAAGAAAAAAAATAAGAGTGGTAAATGACAAATTGTTGTCAGGAACAAGACTCAAGTTCCCAGCTGAAGGTTCCGTGTGGATTCCATGAAATACAAACCAAAGAAGAATACAAACTGTCAGACCCAATTAACAAAGCTTCCTGCTGCCTGTGTTTAATGTCAAAAAATTATGAGACGTCCACGGGGGAGACAGCTGTTAGATGCACAGAGATACTGTTACTGACCTCGGTAGGAAAGGTTAACGCGAACCACGAATCTGAATATCATCACTGTGCATACAGTAATGAAAACCATATGACACAATCAGCGCTTCAAGGAGATTTAAATTTAATGAAAGATCTAAAAGGCTCAGGACAAAGTTCTGAGGTCCACTGACACAAACTTACAATTGCAAAAAGCTGCATATGGCCTGAAAAGGGTGCTTATACCCACATAACCCAGCTCGTGCAACTTCTCAGTCAGCAACTGTTGAAACAATGCCAAAGACAGCTGCTCAGCTGAGCAAACCTAAAGCAAATCTCCAGAATGTCACTCAAGATCCTTGTTTCAACACAGCAACTGACCTAAAAACAAAAACTCACCAATCATATGCTAAATAAATGTTCTACTTGTGATAATGTAAGGATGCAGGACTGTGGAAAAGAAGTACTAGGTTTAATGAACTTTTGGAGATGTTAAAGACTTTATTCTGAATGTAATGATGGAATTGCAAAATATTTTGGTTTGGAAGGGACCTTAAAGCCTGTCCAGTTCAAGCCCCTCTGCTGTGGGCATTGTTACCACACACTAGATAAGGCACATAGAATCACAGAACGATTTGGATTGGAAGGATTCTCAAAGCCCACCCAACCCCAACCCCTGCCATGGGCAGAGCTGCCCCCCACCAGCTCAGGCTGCCCAGGGCCCCATCCAACCTGGCCTTGAGTGCCTCCAGGGATGGAACACCACAGCTTCTCTGGGCAGCTGTGCCAGCACCTCACCGTAATGGGAGTTCTATGTAAGGATTAGGATGTGAAAAACTGAATTTTGGTGAAAATAGTATGACTCACTGAAAAAATAAAAAAAAAAATTTGGAACACGGTTTCCTCCCCAGTTGGAAGGTGGATGAATAATTTTTCCCAGTCCTAAGAGCTAATTCCCTAACTGTTGATCACCTTACCTGTCCAAAGCGTATATTGTATTACTGAAGGACAATATCTTGACATGCTAATTCTGGTTTGAACTCTGATGTAGTTTCCCAATAGATAGACTTAAAATATGTTTAATTATATATAACAATTAATGTATTTTAATCCAAGCATTGTTATATTGCATGCTTGAAAATTCAAAAGGTTAATAAACTTTTTCTTTCTGTTGAGACTTATTTCTGTGACTACATTGTGCAGTTCTGTCATTAACATTTTTAAAGGCTCTGAGGTCATTTGAAAACTAAACTGAGCTATGTAGTCTAAAAGAGGGTGTACAGGGAACACCCATTCACAGACAAGGAAATGACTAATTGTATTGGACTGTAACTTCAGTTCAGCAGTATCTCTCAGATATACTATTTCCTCTCAATGGCTTTTAAGGATGAATAAGTGCCACGAGAAAACTGCTTCAGAAACAAAACTTCCATCTCTCTAAAAGGATACAGACATATCTGGAAATCTCAAAATCCCAAAATAGAAAAAAAAATTCAGCACGCATCCTAGGAAGGATATATTACTTAGTAATTAACACCCATCCTGTTTTGGAAAACGTGATAATTGCCAATTCAGTGTTTGATTTGCTGTGTGTATTTTTCACAGATAGACTTTGTAGGTAAGAATTCACGTGTTTCCTTTGGTCTCTTGATAATTAATTTTTCTTTGTCTTAAAAAGCACGTAGACATGCCAAATGAGATATTTTGCTGTCATTTGTAAAGCAGTAAGGAGTCTTCCAAGGAAAGTATTCCAAGAAAAAACACACACACACACACACACAAAAAAAAGACACAGAGTTTTAATATAACCCAAAATCCCTTTAATATTTTCAGGAATATTTCTGTAATTGTTGGAATTATAACACTTACTGGATCCTGATTGAGTTAACCGTGCATCACTGAAACACATAATGAGAAAGAACTGGTCCTGTTCGTTGCTTAGACCCACTTGCAAATGTTGAGTAAACTTGTTGGTAAAGCAAGTCACTTATTGCCTTTTCTTTTCCTCTTAGTCTTTAAGCTCTTGTTCTGTTCTCTTTGTGAAAATGGTAGCTCTCACTGCACTGGAAGTTATTGCCCAAAACAATGTATTTTGATTTAAGTTATTTTTTTCAAACTTTGTGTGGAAATTCTCATTAAGTATTTTCCTTTCTTGACTAAAACCAACAAGTGAGTCCACTGTTTGGCTTTCCTGGCTGCATGTCTGACCACCCTCAACAGAAGTGGTGATGAGGGATCCCATGCTATCCCAGGAGTAGAGGGGGCACTCTCCTGGCATGCTGTGCTCATGAGCTTCTCCACTGAGGGACACCTGTAATTTCAGGGTGCTCTGACTGCTGTACCAGTCACAAAACTCCACTTTCCCAGAACATTACAGCAGAAGTACCTCCCTAAGGGAATACAGATACTGATGCTAGTATGACCAGGCATCTACCTGGACTTGTACGAAGCTTGAGAGCAGCCCTAAGGAGAAGGATTTGGGGAGTGTGAGTTGATAAAGAGCACAGCATGAGCTCGCAGTGCACTTGCAGCCCAGAAGGACAACTGTATCCTGGGTTGCATCAAGAGAAGCATGACCAGTAGGTCGAGGGAGGTGATTCTGCCCCTTTACTCTGCTCTTGTGAGGCCCACCTGGAGTACTGTGTCCAGTTCTGGGGCTCCCAACACAAGATGGATGCAGAGCTGTTGGAGCGAGTTCAGAAGAGGGCCATGAAGATGGTCTGAGGGCTGGAGCACCTCCCCTGTGAGTACAGGCTGAAGGAGTTGGGGCTCTTCAGCCTGGAGAAGAGAAGGCTCTAGGGGGACCTTATAGCAGCCTTCCAGTACNTAGCAGCCTTCCCGTACCTGAAGTGGGCCTACAGGGAAGCTGGGGAGGGACTTTTTATAAGGGCATATAGCAACAGGATGAGAGGGAGTGGTGTTAAACTGAAAGAGTGTAGATTTAGACTAGATATCAGGAAGAAGTCCTTTACTGTGAGGGTGGTGAGACACTGGAACAGGTTGCTCAGTGAGGATGTGGATACTCCCTCCCTGCAGGTGTTCAAGGCCAGGCTGGATGGGGCTTTGAGCAACCTGGTCTAGAAGGAGGTGTCCTGGCCTATAGCAGGGGGTTGGAACTAGATGTTCTTAAAGGTCCCTTCCAACCCAAACCATTGCTAAGGGATTTAGTTGCTAAGGGATTTAGTTTAGTAGCTTAGTGGGTAGGGATGGTGATGGGAGGATGGTTGGACTAGATGATCTTGTAGGTCCTTTCCAACCTAATGTATCTATGAATCATTGAATCTATTCTGTGATTCTGTGAAACGTGAGCATGGTGATGCTGACAGCAGCAAACCTCAGTCTGAATGCCTGATGTGTCTCCATGCAGGACCTAGAGATCTTCAAGACTCTTGGTAACTGACAAGCTTGACTTCTGGACTTTCAGACAGTGCAGCACTGCTTGTCACACTGCCCAGTGCTTAAAACCCACCTTAATGGATTCTGCCTCACTCTCAGTGTGTGCATGTGCACAGGCACACATCTTTGTGTATGTGTTTGAACTTATTTCATCATTTATTTATAAGGAAAAGTATCTTCAACATATTATTACATTATTAACCTGTTCTTAATGCATTATGTATGTGCAGAAGAGCAAGGACAAGATTAGAAGCAAAAAGTTAGCTTGAGCCCATTTCTCTGTAAACATGCATAAAGTATGTGATAGTGTGCTAGAAAGAGTTGGGAATTTTTATGGATAGGGTGATGTCAGGTGACTTAAATGGGAACTGAGTAAACCATGAGGAACAGGCACAGTACTTGATGCAGCAATTCATACAGAAAGGTGCACAAGAGAAAACTGGTATGATCACAGTGCAAAAGCATGCAAGCACGTTTCATTTAGGGAGGATAATTTACTGAATTATTTCTTACTTTGAACTTCTACAGTACCTAAATAATTGAGTTCAAAACTTGTTTTGGGTCTCTACACCCAATGCTAAAAGAATCACAGAATGGCTTGGGTTGGAAGGGACCTCAAGGATCATCAAATTCCACTTCCCTACCACAGATAGGGTTTCCAGCTGCTAGATCAAGTACTAGATCAGATTGCCCAGGGCCCCACCCAACCTGTCCTTAAACATCTCCAGGGATGGGCATCCACAACCTCTCTGGCAGCCTGTTTCAGGACATTCTCTCAGTAAAGAACTTCCCCTTGACATTTACTCTAAATCTCCCTTACTCTGGTTTAAAACCATTCCCATATTGTCTTGCTAGTGGATATTTGGGTAGTTGAAATTCCCCCATCAGTGTGAGAGCCTTTGTGCATGAAACTTTTTGTAGGAACATCAACATGCTCCTTTTATTCTGATGGCTGGTAGTAGACCCCAACCACCAGCTATCCGTAAAATTAGGGATGTGACCATAGTCTCTCCACCTGACTATTTCTCAGAGGAAGCTCCTTGTAGTCTATCCATTCCTTAACATAGAGGGCAAATCCCTCTCCCTTTCTACCTTGCCTATCCCCTCTGAAAATCTTATAGCCCTTAGTGGTGATGTTCCAATTACGTGAACTATCCCACCATGTTTCTGCAATAGCAGTAAGATCAAAGTTTTCCAAGTGCACCATGGTTTCCATTTCCCCTTGCTTATATCTCATGCTGCATGCATTGATATAAAGGCACTTCAGCATTTTTAATGTGATCATTCAAAATATTGACATTTCAGATCCACTGCCAGGACAAATCTGAGGTTTTCTCCTGCTACATCCTAGAGTGACAGCATTCTGTACATCCCCTTCCTCCACCAGCTCTAGTTTAAAGCCCTCAGAATGAGCCCAACTAGCTTGCTACCTAGTATATTCTTGCTACTCCTGATCAGCTGCATCCCATCCCACGCTACCATTCCTGATTTGTAAAAGGTTCTACCTAGATCATAGAAGCCATATCCTTGGGCATGACACCACTCAACCTGTCATTCAACTGGCTAGTTCTCCTCCTTCTGCCCACATCCCAGTATCCCACTGGGAGGATGGAGGAAAACAACCTGTGCTCCTGACTCCTTCATATAAAGGGGTCAGGAAAATAAGATTTACATACAATCAGGCAACAACCAATACTTACAGTTTACCTATGGTTTTCAGACAAAATACACTTCTTGGCTCCACTAATGCAGAAGGCTATTTGCTAAAACTGAGAGTTATAATAAAAGATACATTTTTGCATATTCAGCATCTTGCTGACACCATTCCAGTTTGGTCAGTGAGAATTTCCAGTAAATATTCCATACTCAAGCAAGTAAGAAAAAAAGATGATGTCTTGCAATTTCAGAAAAATTCCAAGCAATTCAAGCTCACTTGGCAGGGATTTTTTCCAGCAGCTAAGAAAGTATCCAGTTTTGAGTCAGCAATGTATGCCTTATCTGCAGCCAGGGCCTTTAAATATTTACGCAGAGTTCACCAGGCAGTGAGTTACTACAGGCTTGGAGATTTACCAGAAGGAATGCAGAAACTGTCAAAGCGTCTGTTTTCCAGCACTTGCATCTGTACAAGCTTTTTTAAAGAGCTGAGCTCAGAGCAGGTACAGGGATCCCTGAGCTCTTACAGTACCACGGATAGGGAAACAGAGGTTACCATTTCACCATTTTCTTTCTTGTTCCATTTGTAGTTTATTTGAAGTTATACCTTTATGACAGTGCTTTCTGTTATGCTTCTAGCTCAGCTCTATTTATTTTCTTCTCTGTTGCATGATCTATTTTATTTTTGTTTCTCCCCTTCTTCCCATTGCATTGCTCACTTTTAATGCTAGGTACGTGTGATTTTTTTCAGGATCCTCTCCATCCCCAGTGCAACATTTCCAGCTTTTTTACTACATTTTCAAAATCCCTCTTTCTGCTATATGAAGGATGATCCAGAAACAAACAGAAAACTGATGCCTATTCCATCTCTCTGACTAAAGTCTCTGCATGATACAAAGACAGCAGTTGTATGTGGGAAGCTTCAACATAGGGAGCACCACAGTAAAATAGTATTGTATGACTGTCTGGAATAGAAAAAAAAGTGAGGAGTTCAAGAATTCATGGAAAGGAGTTACAGATATTTGTGGGAAAAAGAAGAAAAATGAAGGAAAAAACCTGTAGGGATCAGTGTTGCCTTTGGGGACACATTTTGAGGAGGAAGAGATGTGAGTAAAATGGGGACTAACAAAGAGAATTATTCCCATCTGCCTTTCATCTGGTATGGAAAAAACGGCCCTTGATATACTCCTAGGCATGTTGTCAGATGAAAAGTAGTTTAGAATTGGAAGGAAAAATGATGACAGATTTACAACATTGTTATTAGAAATCGCAACCAAGGCTGCAAAGAGCCATGGGGTAACAATGAAAGGTAGCCTTTGCTGACAGTGCCTAGATTTAGATTCGATACCCTGTGGAGAGAAATGCCTCTCAGTCCTGAGCACCAGGTGGATTTTTACCTTATGTTGTGTCTCACTGAAAGAATGTGAAGTTGTTTCACAGGCGCTTCAACCAAGATCTTAAATTTCCTGAGAATGTCCTTTCAAATAGGCAAAAAGACATAAAAGATCAAGGAAATCTTAACAACATTGTGGAGTTAAATGAGTAGTTTTAATTCCTCCCACTGTCAATTATTTGCTCTGTAATTACAGTTGAAATGGTAATAAAGATAAATGATAGCTAAATTTATCTAAAGGGATAATTTTCTCCTTAAATCACACAAAGATAACCATTTGCATATGGCAAAATCCTAGTATTTTCTGTAGTTGTCCTATCATTTTTGCAGATTTCCCAACAATGTGCAAGCCTAATTTATTTTTGGTTTGTTTTTAGGTGTACATATAAAAAAAACCCAACCAATCTGAACTAAGGTCATTCACACTGCAGCCAGGTTTGTTTTATGCTGCTCTCTGTAGGAGAACCAGGAGAGCTAAACAGAGACCAACCATTGTTTGTGCCATCTTTAATTCTCCTGGTACCAGCCACCCACAATAATAGTCATAGTTTTACTAAGGAACTGCTAGAAAGGCTTCCTTCTTTCTTTTTTTTTTTCCTTTTTTCCTTCCTTCTTAAATTGCTTTATTTCCTTTCTCTCCTTTCTTCCTTGTTCTTTCTTTCCTTTCTTTCTTCCTTCCTTTCTTTCTTTTTCTCTTTCCTTTCTCTATCTATCTATCTATCTATCTATCTATCTATCTATCTATCTATCTATCTATCTATTTATCTATCTTCATCGGTTTTATGTATTGTCATATATTCTTCTGTATGACATGGTCAGTAACAAGTAAAGGCCAATTGCAGCTGACACTCAAAGACTGAATATCTTTGCATTAAACTTGAGACCAGCCTGTTGCAAAGAACTCTCATCTTACCTTGCAAAAGAAATGAACTAAATGCGACAGGAGCTCACAGGGGCAGAAAGCTCTCAGTTGGTCTGGTTGGTATTAACCACCTCACTGCCCCAGCATAATGAAACTCCATCAAATACAATGAAACTCTAGAAACCCCTAGGATTATGCAAGTGCCTCTTACAATACAGATTTGCACTCCCCCTGACTGGTGAAAGCCAGTGGAAAAACTACTGTCTACTGCTAATGGAAATTATCAGCACCTTCTTCAAAGAAGCTAGATTGTCATGCTCCCTGAAAACAGCCATGGTTTCAAAAAGAATAAGGATGTTAGAAAACCACTTCACCCATTCCCTCATCTCCAGTCTGGGAAAATTACTAAAGGGCAGAGAATCAAAGCACGTGGTATCTGCCAGTATGCTTGTAACCGGGCTGTGGTAGTCCTCAAGGTCCTATACTATTACTTGAGGCAATTGATACCAATCACATCCTGAAGCTCCCACTGTTTGGCTCTTCTGAACTGAGTTTCAGCATCAGTCCACCTGGAGTAAGTGGCATCGCCATGGTTTTAATTATTTCTCCTGAGTTAAGTTTCTCAAAATAACCAATAGCTTTTCTATTGCAAAAGTTATTCTATTTTCATCTTTTCAAAACATGACGATAATATTTGGAGTTGTGGTGAGATATTATGTGATGCTCTGATGCAACCAGCCACATAATAAGATTTCTGTCTAAGATGAATCATCATCCAGAGGAAAAGCTTTCACTTCAGACTTTCCATTCCCAACCTAAATAACACTATCTGGAAGAATTAACTAGCTGAAACACTATCCCCTACTTCCATGTTTTCTCTCTTTATGAGACTGAACAGAAGCAGATTCGTTTAATGCTTTGCAATTGATCACCAACAGTAAAACTCATCTCATCTAGTTTAAACTAGTTGCAAAATAAAGTTCTGAATTTCTCTAATTATCAGGTTCCTGCATGCTGTGAAGACTTGCTGATATTTATGAAAAAGTGATTAACTCCCCCCTAGATTTTCAACAGAGGCTGGAATAATGTTTTCCTGTGAATTCTGTAATTTAGACCAGGCCAGACAGGGCTCTGAGCAACCTGGACTAGGGGAGGGTGTTCCTGTCTATAGCAGGGGGGTTGGAACTAGATTTTAAAGGACCCAGAATATTGGTGGGAAGGTTCAACCTCTACTGCTAAATAACCAACATCCACCTCTGAGATCACAGGTCAACAGAATGAAACAGTAGTCATTACTTTCAGAGTAGCAGACCTTGTGAAGTTTGTAAGACTGTCAACAGATATAAGTAACAAAATTTATTTTCATTTTTTTGTATTTTTTTTATTAAAACACAAAAAAGAGAGCAACAAAACCATAAAGGTAGTGGAATATGTGACCTTGTTTTTGTGAAACTAACACATCACCCTGGTTCAATGACAGCGGCTGCAATTCTTAGTGAGTTCTCAGGGCCTTTCTCAGAGATTTTTTTATGAAGTTTCACTTGTCCCATGCTTCATTCTTGAAAACAGTTTTTCACAAACACTTGTACTGCCAAAAGTGATGACATGAATAAGGTGTGACCGTGCAGTGTGGGATATTTCTCTCTGGTAAGAAAGTGCTTATAAAAGTCTGGAAAAAGACATGGTCAGATTGAATATCTGTTGAATATCTGATTGCAACTCTCTACGTCCCTTTTGAAAAATGCATTTATATTGACTGAAAATGGAGTTACAAATATGCCAAAAAACTGATGATCTCTTCGGACAATCTTAAAACCTGTTCTCAAATTCCTATGTCAAAGCCCAGCTGCATATTTTCTGCTGTCTACAGGACTGTGTTTAGGTAGTGTATCAAAAAGCATACAATTACTTGCCATAACTTGATTTAGCACTGCACTGCACCCTCCCTGCTTACCAGCTGTAGCTCAGACAATGTTAGCAGCACACTACTGTGTGGTTTTGCTAAGAAATGGGTGTTGTCCCAGGGCTGGACTGGGCAGGACACTGTACGAGCTGAGCCAGGCTGCATGCATCCCACAGGGCAAACATGGCTGCTCCAGCCTTCTCATCCTTCCACACTTCCCTTTCACTCCCACCACATGCATATTTCTCAGTGTATTTTAATAGCTTTCTTTTCCCACTCTGAAATTCTGCCTTCTGTAACAACCTGCTTTGATTATTATAATTAGATGACTTCTGCAATAGCAGTACATTAAGTCACTGCTCTAGTACTGAGCTTGGCTCACGGTTCTCCCCAAGTTTCTGTATAACTCTGGTGCTTCTTTCAGTCACTGTGCAGCACTGAGAGAAGTGAATCATTGACCCTTCCTTGGGGAGAGTCATAGAATGCAGCCCCAGGTTTCTCTTACTGAGTTTTATAACAAGTAGTAATGTAAGAATTTATTGCTGACCTGATATGCGGGAACAAAATCTTGCCACTTAATAAAGCTATTAAACACTCCAGATTTTTCCCATGTAAGAGATCAAACTTATAACATTACCCAACGTTCCCTGGCAATACTATTCTCTAGTTAATACCATTGTAAAGAATCGTATGGTTTGTCCATAAAATTTATAATCCTGGAAGATACAGCGTCTGGAAAGTGTTTTTATAGCAATTCAATACACGTTAGGTACTATTGTCAAAGATGAAACATTGCTCTATCAGCAGTGCTTGTTAGAGAATGACACCTGATGTACATACAACAAAGGTTATTATATTTCCCTTTCACAGTAGAGGTTTTTAAGCCTTAACAATGGACTGACTTTTTATAGCTGAGATTAAAGCTGGGAACTATGACACGCAGAGAGAGGTGTTCCTCTGGTTATTGAATTATCTGATGATTTAAACAGGAGGGGGAAAAGGATATATCATCCCTGAGGCTGCTGCTTTTTTTTGTTTGTTTGGGGAAAAAAAAAAGTCAAAGGCCCATGAATAATTCTTCTGGGAATTTTTGAACTCCACTATTTCCCTTATAGCTGTTACACAAAACAGGGATTTTTGATCTGTAAAAAAAAGAGAACCTTAAAATGTTTATTGTCATGTGTAGACAAAACTAGATTTGTTAAATACTTAATTAAGGTAGGTTTTTTATTTCATAATTAAAATAATGATAACTAATTTTCCTTCGTTAATCACTGGAGCTATTCCGCTATTCCAACACCTGAAACATTTAGACCCATGCTGAGCACACACTGGGGAGGCACACTGGCACTGGAAGGTTCTGGTGTGGATCACTGAGGGAAATGGAGTTTTCATGCCTTGGCAATGACATGACAGTGGGGCCAGCTCTTTGGGTCTGGCTCAGGCTGCTCCTGCAGAGGAGCTGTGGAAAAGAAGTGAAAACAAAGACAAGAGTCTGTAACAGATAGTCTAGGGCTTCAGAGAGAAGCAGCAATGTGAAGGCTGTAAAACCTGGGTGAGTGAAAGCAGAGAGAAGGAAGATGGCAACTCAGCAAGTTCAGCCACAGACCACACAGGGCCAGCAGAGCTTTGTCCATGAGTAATGAGCATAGTGGACAACTAGCTAAGCGATATTTACTGTATGCTCCCATGTTACACATAGCTCTCCCTCAAATCTTCTCAGCTGGCAGAAAATGTCCGGCTAACAGTTCCACACACAGGGGGTCACAGCTATGCTGATGCCCACTGAGGAACTGGATCCAGAATAGGGTCTGTCAAGCTACCTTCCTGTCCCCTGCAATCTCACATGCAGGGCCAGGTGCCCTTCCCAGGCATGTCCTGATCCTCTTATTTCAAGTCTCACAGCAGGTTCCAGTGGAAAGGTGAGCCCTCCCCTGGGCCCAGCCCAGGGTGACCCTGAAAAAAAAACAAAAACAAAACAGAAAAAACACTAGGTAGCCTTCCTCCCTGGGCTTAGAACTAGTAACACAGCTGCCCAGATACCTATCTGTTATCTATGCAGTTATCTATGCAAAAATATTAAAGACAGTTAATATGGAGCATGAATACATGCATATTTTCTAAAGCTACGTGCTTATATACAAGTAGATCAGGATTAAACTATTCCCTGAACAGCTCAGACTTCCATCATGGCCCTGGAAGCACCCTCTGTTCCTGTGAGACATAATTCACCCTACTCCAACCACTCTAAGTAACTAGTGATAAAATGAGAGATAATGGCCTGAAGTTGTGCCAGGACAGGTTCAGGCTGGATATTCAGAAAGATTTCTTCTTGGAAAGAGTGGCAGTGCATTGGAACCGGCTGCCCAGAGAGATGGTGGGGTCACCATCCCTGGAGGTGTTCAAGAAACATGCACTGAGGGATGTAGTTAGCAGGCACGGTGGGTATGGGCTGACTGCTGGATTAGGTGATTTTAGAGGTCTTTCCCAACCTTACCAATTTTATGATCCTATACTCCATAAGGAGCTGAAGAGGTGGCTTGCTACCAAGCATTTTGCAGGGTGCTGCTGTTAACTTCTGGAAGGCTGGCATAGACCACTCTGGGAACATTGAGGAGACTCCTACAATTCAAACAGGTTCCCAGGGAAAGAATGAAATCCATATTAACTAGAACATGTCAGACAACTTGTCTCTTCATAGCTGCCCATTGTTTAGGAGCAACATAACCTTTTCAGCCCTCAATACTGAATTAAAATTGATCCTGAAATAAACATTGAATCTTTTTGGAACATTGTGAATACATTTTTTTCCTTTAAATTTTCTATTCTGTGCTTTAAAAACAATCAGAACAGACACCTCCAAGACAGATTATTGCACAGAAAGTTAGATTAAATTTGCTGATATAACCAGAAAAAATGCCATGCCGCAAATCTGTGGTTTCTTTAGAAGAAGCATACTGGGAAAAGTTGCTAACTCTGATTGCCAGGACACTTTAAAAATGATTTTGTTTCAAATTCATTTTATGAAAACTTTTAGCTTGTATTTCACTTATGTAGATGGATGGGGTGTTGTTAATTGGTTGAAGCGCAGATGCACACTTGGATAGGGGAGGCTCATGCTCTGAGAACACCATCAGTGAGCTGCCTCAGCTGGAAGCTTGCAGCTCTGCTGGCATGGGAGCTCTGCTGTAGCAAAGCAACTCTCTCTCACTTTATCTGCATTAACTTGGGAAAGTCCAATGTTAACACAGCTCTACAGCATCCAGACCACAGCTGGCCTGTATATGGCCAAAGTAAGAACTGGGCATTTGCCAAAGTGGACATACCAAAAAAAGAATGTAACTCTGGATGTAATAGGTCTTTGCCATACAGATGGTCTCCCAGCTGATGCTGAAAGCAGCAGCATGCTGCTGTCATTAATATTGATCCCCACGCATGTATGGCAAGCCCCAAACCACAAGCATCAGGTGGTCAGCAGGAGCCTGGGGCTTGGGCTCACATCCCAACAGTGCTGCTGCAGAGCCAAGAAGGCTGCTGCAGAAGGCAGTTGTCTCTCGGGTTCTACAGGCAGCAGGCAGATAGGAGGGCCAGGCAGACAAGGGTCTGGCAGCCACATCCTGAATACTTATTCAGTCTCTGCTAGGGCTGCAGAAGGTCCTTACTCTCTTCCCAGACAGATGTGTTCCATCAGCCACTCTGCAACATCTGTTTAGAAGAGCACAGTAGAGCCAACCCTGAACCCACATGCACCTCCAGCCACTGCAGCACGTGTATTTCAGATAGCAAAGCTATTTGTTCCTGTATGAATAAATCTTATGATGTAGACAAAGGAATTCTACCTTCTGCTTGTTATACTGAAAATATGAGTGCGACTTCTATCTCTTCTCTGCAAGTAAAAATAATTTGTTTACTCTTTTTTGGTTATATACATTCCATTCTTATTCTAAGATTCCCTATATGTATCACAGTTCCCAATTTATATATATATATTTATCTCCCTTATGAATCAGGCAAATGATTTATTATACCCACTAAGGATACCTCTGAGCTCAGACCTATACATGAATCCTCTTTCTTCACTACCAGACTTTTTCAAAACCTGGGAGAACACCAGTAATTTAAATGCAAGTAACAGTGCTGGGAATGGGCCTCTGGCTCACTGTAATTACTGGCACAAAGGCAGTTAAATAGAGTTACTGATAATTCTGCTGTGAGGAGGATATAGAAAGGGGAGAAGATCAGCCTCCTCCTTCCCATCACATGTAAAAATAACTGTATTCCAAAAGGGCAGGAAATAAAAAATACTTTTGTGTAAAACCTTTTAGCCTGAGACTCAAGATGATATTCTCAAGAGAGCCTACAGAAACAGGAGATCAAAGTTCAGCAGTAACACAAAACTGAATGAGCAGATTTCCACTAGGTATTTAAAAGGACAAAATTAGGGCCAGTTAATCTAGGTCAACTAAGGAATGTTCCAGTTGTTAACTATGAGCCGTTTAAGGTGGCACAAATACATTACTTGCTGCTTTGAAGAAGTTGTGTCTCCCCTAGATCCTGTGGCACATCTGCCAGCTCTTGTCTGACTACCAAGACTAACAAGCCATGCTTAGGTACTGGTCACTTACATGCTGTTCCTGAGATATCCTAGATTATCTGTGAGATGGATGGTTCAAAACTATTCTTTCAGTTCCACTATATGTTTTTTTTTTAATTGTTGCTGTTGGTTTGTTTCACTCCGTGAATAAATTTAGTTGGAGAAGACATTTAGTTGTTTTCAGAAACTGATGGTGGTTGCTCTACAAAAAAAAAAAACAAAAAAAAACCTGTCAGGTCTTTGTGTGACTGTTCTTGTAAAATAAATTGATAAGCACCTATAAAATAACCTGATCTGAAGAAAAGCAAACACGTATTTGCCTAGAACTAACATGTCTTATAAATCCTATTTCCTTCAACAGTTGAGTAACCAGATCTGGGAAGAGACAAGAGGCAGTACTGTCACACAGATAGCACTCAGTTGAGCTTTCAGGCACTGTCTCGTATGACAGTATCTTCCTTTATTTCAAAGATTATTAGACTGAAACTAGCACAAGTAGGTATAACAGCAATTCAAAAGACTCTGTTTGGAGAATGCTTATTATGTTTTTTGTCACAGTAGCAGCATTGAGAGGCATCCCTCAGAGGAAGGGAGGGTCCATCTCAAGCAGAATACCACTTGGTCAGTTCCCCGTCAACCCAAAGAAAAAGGAAGAGAGAACATCTTTATTACATTCATAGCACAAAGATAAGGTGTAAATTAATTGCAGCACAATATTAAAAACAAAATTGGTCCTAAAAAGCTGAGTTCAAATACAGACATGGTCCTGGCAAGGTGAGGACAGAAAGGATGTAGCTCTCTCCTGAAGAGTCTACATGGCTTGTATTGATCATGGTCACATTGCCATTGTATCGTAAGAAATGCAAGCACTGTACTGAGACTTGAAAACCAGTGGTGTCTTTGAAAGCTGATTGCTTTTATCCTTAGCTATAGTCTTACAGTGAATTTTCTATTCAGTTTCGGACACTGCCTTTATGACAGAAGAAGCATGTATCAGTGGAAAAAATGACCACAAGGAAGCAACACGAATGGTAAATATTGAAAAATATGATCTATGGGGCAAAACAGTATCAACTTGGGACTTTAAACCTAGATAAAGAAGAGTAATAAACCTGCAGGCAATGTGATGTTGGTCTTCCACTATAGCAAAAGAGCCATTGCTGAACTTGGATGCTCAAGGCTCTTGGTGTCAGAGTCAGCCTCAACTAAGGTACATGATAACCCACTTGTGTATATGGATCCTTTGACCATGTTGTGATATAACTTGTCCTTTGAGTAGGCAAAAGATGCTATATTCAACATTAGGGATAGTTTTTCACTGGGAGAGTGGCAAAGTGTTAAAACAAGCTGCACAGAAGAGTGGATGCCCTGTCCCTGTAGGTGTTCAATGCCAGGTTGGATGTGACTCTAGACAATCTGATCTAGGACCTGATCTGGTGGTTGGCAACCCTGCCTGTGCCAGAAGGGCTGAAACATGACGATTCTTGACATCTCTCCGCATCCAAGCCATCCTGTGATATAATTAACATTTGGGTATCACCTAGCCATGCCTGGGAGAGTAGCACAAGACTAGAGTAGTTGCAGCCACACTGAATTCACCATTTCCCATGACTACAGCAACTTTAAAGCATCCTAATTCAAGGAACTACTAGCTATCTGTCATGCCATGCCTCTGCCAGGAGAAAAGTGTACCATTTATCAATCTTGCATTGTAGTTAGCTCATATACTTTGTTATTTTCATTTTTAGGTAATGAGTTGAATAAATAGCTGCAATTCTTCTAGCAGGAGCTTGATGAGCTGTTCTGAGGAAGTTTAGATAAAATGTCTGAGGCATGGTTGCAGAAATACAATGAAAACCCATCTTCCAGCCAGAAGTAAAGATCAAACCTTGTATTATTCTCCTGACTGGAATTTCTGAATCACATATAATTGCAAAAACACCAGTTTCTAGAGAGAAAAAAAAATCCTGAGAACTTTGCTTTGTCATCTGAAAACCAGGAAGAAAGATACCTCTAACTCCAACATGTTGTTAGAAAGCCAGACATTTATTCACAATATGTACCAGGCAACTTGATAAATCAAGCACGCACACTCAGAGTTCAGGTTGTGCATTTAAATAGTTAAGACATACGTATGCATATTATCCAAGAACTCATTAATATACCTCTAATGCCCCTCTAGGCATGCATGGTAAGGGCCTATGGAGGTCGTAGGCTACTTCACAGAATCACATCCAGCCTTTCCTTGAATGCTTCCAGGGATGGAGTATCCACAACCTTTCAAGGCAACTCGTTCCAGTGCATTACCACCCTCTTAGTGAAAAGCTTCCTCCTAATATCTAACCTAACTCTCCCCTGTCCTAGTTTAAAACCATTCCCCTTGTCCTATTACTATCAAGCTGTGTAAACAGTCATTCCCCCTCTTGTTTATACGCTCCCTTCAAGTACTGGAAGGCTACAATGAGGTCTCCCTGGAACCTTCTCTTCTCCAAGAAGAAACAAGTCCAGTTCCCTCAACCTTTCTTCATAGGATAGGCAATGGCCCTCCTCTGAACCTGTTCCAGGAGCTCTGCATCTTTCTTGTGCTGGGAGCCCCTGGCTTGGATACAGTATAGAGCCTTGCAAGAGCAGAATTCCTAATTTTTCCATCATCAGCTTCCTCCCATTGCCCCTTGGCCAACCTTTCAGCTGTTTTTCCCCCAATTTAGCAAGTTTCCATTATTTATGATACCATAATAAGCAACTTTCTATCCTGGTACACTGTAACTCAAAACAATTCAAATGAAACCCAAGAAAAAGTCCTTGGGGTGTGTGGATGTATAGATGAAAGTAGTCTATTGTGACTTCAGTGCTTCTGTGAAGCAGAACATGGAGAAAAACAAGGCTGTTCACATACCAAACAGAATGAAACAAGAAGGTTTNATAAATCTAGCACATTGTTTTCTTTTTCTATATATATATATATATATATTCTTAAATGAATATATTGATACCTATTGTTAAATCAGCCTGCATCTGCTTTACTCAGCTTGCCCACAACTTATTACTTCAGGAAAACCCTATCTCTATTCTGCCTTTAATTTGTAACTTGTGCACACCTCTGAAATTTAACTTTTCTGATCTTACTCTTTACCGTAATTGTTCTACAACACAGAATCGTTTTGCTCCAAGAATGGCTTCTGTTTTGCTTATGAAGAAGCAGAATTGCTTCTGTCAGGTTACTGGCAATAACAGGCAAAGCACTTGCAATTAGGCCAATGGTCATACCCAGAAAGAAGAGCTAAACTCACTCAACCAGTGAAGAGGCTATCTAGCTATGCAGCACTCCCTCAGAAGAAGCAGCACCAAGAGATGCTCTGCTTTCCATGACTAGCCCCTACATTGTGGGAAATAGAGAGATCAGCTTGATCTTATCAAATGTTGACTTGCTGATAATACAGCACTGGGAAAGAGGAATGGATAGGATAAAACAAGGATGGGATCCTGGGTCCACATCTTCTGGTAATGTGGAGAGCACAGGTGCTAGCAATTTGCCTGTGCTCCCTGGGCTAGCCATACTCCTTCATCAGGTCTCAATCACCAGTTGAAGCTGTGATCTAACAGTTCTCCTATAGGTGCTTGAAGTTATGTGGGAGAGAAAGCTTGTGTGAGTGGGAAAAAAGCAGCTGGGTTTCAGCGATTCACTTTCATCTAATATGAGCATATAGGGTTGGGAGCTTTTTCATTCCTCCTAGTACGAAGGCTGCTTTTCTGGGTAAAAAACAGGCAAACCTGCCTATGTGTTGATCTTATGGTTTTGTTTGTTTGTTTGTTTTTCACTGAAGTTTTCTTTTTTTTTTTTTGTCAAAGCTATTACTGAGAAAAATTCTGGAAACCCACCTACAGCTGTGTATGCTCTATGATTTCCTATCAATGGGAATTCCTTAGCAAAGCAGTGATTCATGAACAAATCGCTAATATGTTGACCATTTTCCTAAACTGAGATTTGACAACTCTTATGATCAGTTCTACCCAAACTAAAAATAATTCCTGAAGAGCAAAGGTTTACTTCGGCAGAAACTGGGAGGTAGAGTTAAGATTCTTTATTACAAAAATCAAAACACATTCTCACAGTCCAAAAACTTGCTAATAAACTGTTATTTCTTTTCATATTCACAATTTCCTTAGCCAGGTTAAAAAAAAAAGAAAAAAACAAAACAACAAAACTGTTGGCAGATGGAAGGAGTACCATCTTTTATAACTCAAAGCATCTAGGTTACACATTCATTTATACATATCCCACAGTACGTCTGCAGTATCTTATCCCAACAGCTAAACATCAGTCCATTTACATTTACATAAATTCCATGTTTTAACATTGTTCAGAGCACAATAACCGTACAAAGATTGTGTAAAAATCTGTCTAGATTACCGTGACTGCAGTTACATTTTGCTAACGTCCTCAGTAGTGAGATTTCATGATGTCATGTCAACACTTCCTCATCATCCATTATGAAACGTCCCCACCAGCTTTCAGACACATTCCATTCCAACAGCTTAGCATGAAACCATCCAGCATTCTGCCAGTGCCTGCATCCAAGCAAAAGGCAAACCAATTTTACTGCTACCTCAACCCAACAGGTCCCAGACTTGGGGACCTCAAAGGGATGCAGTACCCAAAGTGACATCATTTACCAGAATCCTCGGGAGGGTCAACTACAGCCAGAAAAGAAGTTGCATTGTGTTCCCCACACGCAATTAGAAGGGCCCAAGGCTTATAAGGAGATAAGATTAACTCCATATTCATATGGTTTGGGAAAAATTTATTGAGGTAAGGCCCTGCTTGCATGTGAATTAGGATCATAGGCTGAATGAGTTTTAAGCAGCAGACATGGAGAAACATTTTGCTCAAATGATATAAAAATAATGAAGGTAATGAAGCATGTTGCCACAACCAGTGAAAGTACGATAGAGCTTAAGAGTTTTCTCAATTTCAATAATCTTTGTTGACACAAATCACATAGAGAAAGAGTGTCATTTTACAGAAGTTTTTCAGGCTCTACTGTTCCCTGCTGCTGAATGTTTCAAATTTCTCTTATTTATGAGAAGGAAATGTTCTTAAATCCTTCTTACTTCATTTGTATTTCAGATCCATTATTTTCTACTGCTATTTCTGACTCTAAGACCCCAGTCACGACAGCCACAGTGCTCCTTTCCAGTGATGTTTCACAAGCCCTTCTGATATTTTGTAAATAGAAGCCTGGAGACTCATCCCTCTGATACATCACAGACCTCAGTTCTGTCCATATTCCACTTTCATTGTAACTTCAGTCCCATTAACTCCATTTGACAAGCCTTTTCTGACAGTTTCCCTTAGTTAACCTTCTGGAGCACTAATCCTTTTCCCATCTAAAAGTATTTCCTACCTTCCATCAAAAAGTGTTTCTCACCTTTTATTTGAGCATTTTTTTTCTATCAGCCTGAAGACTGTCAACAGTCTTCAGTGCAGCATTTCTCCTGTCTGAGTCACTTCCTTCCCTTTCATGAAGAACAAGCAGTTAGCAATACTCTGCATGTGAAAGTCTTTTTCAACTGTGCACTCCATTAACCCGAAGGATGAATCATTCCTCATCACAGCTTCATTAGATAAATACTCATGCTCTTCAGAGACAGATGAAAAGAAATCTATAAAAGTAACCTATACAATGTAGAGAGGTAAGTCTAGGATAAAACCTTGGCAAAAAGAATATTTACATCCATCCAGAAAATATTTTTCTCTCCCCATTAAGATTTTCTGGAAGGTAGCCATCAAAACAGTCCACCATGAGTATGAAAAGGAGTCTCAGTTATCCTTCAGGAAAGCAGGCCTATCTCCTTTACAGAAGATGCAAATAAATTACAGAGTAGAATAAGCACTATTGACCCCAGCATTCAACTTCCATGTTAAGGAACCAGTGCTTCTCAGGTATCTCTTATACATTCAATTTAATTTATAGTTGTTGGCTGCTTTTGCATTAGAATTGTGCCTGGGAGCTTGACTCCAAAAAAACCCAAACAACAAAATATTTGGCACAGGCAATGTGTGTTTGATGCCTGTACTCAGTCTATCATACCAATATATGTTTACTCCAGTGAGAAATGAACAATTCAGCCACTTAGGTATTTTAGTGTCAGTAGTCTGTTAGTTATATGAAGTTGATTACTGAATTCAGGAAATGGAAAAAGAGACCTGATAGTAGTGTCTATTAGCGAACTTCAAAGATAATGCAACAGCGTTAATTAATACACAGCATTTTGCAGCAAATTGATAAGATGACCCATTCAGAATTTAAAATATTTGTGCATGTGAGTGTTGCAATAGCAGGCATACAAGCACACGTAATCTGCAAGAGGATTTGTTCTGTAGGGAAATAGACACATTTTCATTGGTATACTTCTCCTGGATGGCCATTCTATGGAAGAATTATTACAAATAACTTACTTGGAAAAAATAAGGGCTGAGTAGCTAGAAGAATCTTTGGATGCCAGAATCGTCCACATTTAATAAGATTTTGACTTATAATGTTTCATTTTGTCTATATTTGAGGAAACCTCAGCTTCAGTGAGACCAATGAAAAACTGCCTGCATACCTCTGAAGACAGAAGTTGTCTGTACATTTTTGTATTCCATAAAAAGTACTTCCTCTATTATAGCCACCATAAAATGTCAATATCCTATTTGCTAAATATACAGTGCTAATCACCTCATCTTCCTTATATTGCCTAAAAAGCAAACATCCAGTACTTGTATGCCTGTGGCTCCTTGTAAGACCAACAGTCAAAGATCAATTATGCAATTGTATGCTTGTTGGTCTATATTAAGTTCCTGGAATATCTGGAGCAAATAGATTCCTGGAGATGCTATTTGTTTTTTGTTCATTATAGAAGACGTATAGAAAATATGCTTAGGCCTAGTCAACCAGCATTTAGGCATTTAGATTGAAGGGAGATTAATCTTGTCCACAAAGCTTCATCTCAGAAACAGTGTGGTTCCCACTGTGTCCTAAGAAGTAACCTTGATTTCTATGGACCTAACTGTCCATAGGTTGACTGCATTTATTTTCATACCAATATTGACTTCTAATTAAAATTCTTATCACCTTCCATGATGCTACTCCTAGTTCTATACTTACAGCCACAACAACCCTACCTTCTATCAGCCAATGTTTGATAGGTTAAATAATCCAAATATACACCTCCTTTTCTAACATAGGCTCTCCTTTGGCTTCCCTTTCTGACTACCCTTTCTCTGAGCCTGTATTAGTGATTACAATAAAACCAGAATTTTGTACAGTCTTCCAAACAAGTTTCTACCACAACACTTTCTGGTTCTGTTTTCCCAGGTGCATTCCCCAGTTATTTTATTTCAGTATTCAAAAGCTATTTCTATCTTTCATTATCAGAGTTCCAGCCTTGATCCCTATTCCAATGTGCTTCTGTTATTACTATGATTAAAAAAAATGTCAGAGATGAAACAGTTGTAATAAACAATAATTTTGCATCCATAAGTTTTTGCATTGTCTTTGTCTTGACAATGAAGACCCATAATATTAGTGTTCATGCAGTGCCATTTCACCCTTTTTTTCTTCTTCCTACAGTCCTCCAAAATCCATGGAGTATGGGGAACAAGGTGACAGAACAATTTTCACTCTTCAAAATGTATTGTGTGTCCTACCTGCCCACAAGCACTACTGAACCTGGGGCATGTGGACACAGCACTGGGAGCTGGCTTGACCCTTCTACTGCTTTCAGTGGAACAGGAAAATGTTGGGCCAGTTGGAATAGATTAATAGATTTGTGGAAAATTGTACCCATACACACCAATTCACCCCTCTGCATGACTTGTAGAGCTCTGAATTCCCACACAGATGAAATGTTCATAGGACGTAGGGCTATAGCACTCCTCTGTGCATGAGAACAGCACAAGTGCAGGTGCTTTATTACAAACCTATGAAAATATTTTCCTGTTCCTGTATCAAACAGTATTTTTGTATCTGGAAAATATGACACCTATTCCCATATCTATATAAACTGGTCACATTTTTTTTAATGCTACGTTTCTTCTTAAGCATTCATAACTTGATAGTATTTCAGCCTTGAAACTGGCTAACGATTTGTTCAGGCTCCAAAAGTGGTGAGAACTGTGTTCTTGTTCCTATTAAATTTACTGGTCCTTAGAGATTTCCAAGTCATACAAATTATGGAGCACTGTCTGCATAGGAGCAGAAAGACAAAGTGTTCCAGTTTGATTCTCCCCATGGAGAGATTCAGGAAGACAGTGTCAGGATTCTGACAAGGAAGAGTGGTATGAGTAGAGCTGTTCAAACTACTTCTGAATTAATTTGTGAATAAATATTTTTTTTCTGTTGTTTTCCTTTCACATATAACTCACAGATTTATCCTAATTTCTACAATTGGACTCACATTTGTATGAATTTACAATGTGATGCAGATTAATTTTTACTATTTCCTGTCTATATGCTTGCAATGCAGAATGCTATGACTAAACTGATAAAAAAAAATAAGATCAACAATATTTTACAGTAAAAGAGCAGTCTTGATTTTCAGTTGTTCCAGGGCCTGTGCTGATTCATACTGATTCATGCACATACACCTGGTTGTGCTTCTCTCTCCTTACTTACATAAATAACTTCAATTAGGTTTAACAGAAACTGTGCTTATGAGCATCATTATGCTGTTCTGAACTCTCTGCACTCATTCTCTAGGTCAGTTATTACTCACCTTTACCCTCTGCTGTAAGCAACTGACATTGCATCAGCAAAGTTTGTTTTCAAGTTCATCTGACAAGAGCCAAACAGTTCTAGAAGGTTTTTTTGGGGGGAGGAAAAAGTAACATTTTAAGCTCTAATTGTGAAAATGAGAGAGAAGTCAGTCAGCTGAAGAAATTAAAAGGATAAGTTACTGATTGGATTAACAAACTAATTGGGCTTTTACTAATTGGTCTACTAGCTAGTCTACCACCAGTTGTAATTACTAGTTTTGATTCACCAGAGAATGAAGGGTGAATCTTTCCACCTCTACCCACACTTACAAATTTGGATGAACCCATTTCATCCTCAATTTGTCTATAACTATTACTCACACAGAGAAGACAGAAATAAATGTTAATTTGCCTGCTCCCTGTGAGAGATGTTCTCTTATGCCATATGACAAAAGTGTTCCTAATTCCATAAGGAATTAGACCCTATGCTTCCCAAATGAGGGATATCCTTATAGGCTGGGAACTGCTGCCGAAGAGAACAAAGAGTATTTAAAAATAAAAAAAATAAAAAAACCAAAAACTTGCTGAGATTAATGAGATTCAATGTATATACATATATATACACATATGTTGCTACTAAAGGTACTTGTTCCAGAAATATTCTAAAATAATCTACTCCTGATCTGGTTCTGCTCCCTGATCAGGACTCATTACACTGTTTTAATTAGAGAGCAATACTAGTAAGCCATAAATAATTAGATCAAATAATTATGTTTGTAAAAGCGTATCAGGCTTATCTGCAATCCTTTTTCAACTTCTACATTAAAAATGTGCTTACCTTTCAATAACACACTGGTTTAGTATTTTCACTTCTCATTTAGTTTTCCATAAGTCTCATGAAAAAGGTAATTTTCAAGGAAATTAAAAATAAATCCAACTTTTTAAAACACGTAGATATTCCCCCTTACAGGCATTTCTTGCAACTTTAATTTTGGAACTATTAAATGAACTAATCTGAAAATGAGTGGAGAAGCAGAAAGAAATAAAGAAGAAATGGTAGGAGAGCAGAAAAATATTTTCAATTGGATTAATTTGTGTAACAAAAATGAAGGAAAAAAAACAAAAAAAAAATTATAGGGGAAAAATTTGCATGATCTTGTGTGCCAGATGGCTCTCATTTTTAAAGTGTTTCAGCAGTATAATCGTGTAGTATAATTGTATATAGATATATGTATTTTTTCCTGTTCATTGACTACTAATATGCAAAACACAAAGCCTCCAGTTGCTTTTTTAAAGGCTTGGATATAAGCTGTTTTATGAATGTGTGGATTTTCAGGGAGATTTCTAATTTCTATGTGTTCATGTATACTATAAACAAATGAGGTGGCATTCCTTGAGAAAAAATAAAAAAAAAAACATCTCTGTGCATTCAAATAGTTACTTAAATTACCATAATCAGTTAGAGGAGGTGAACTTCTAAACTAGTTTACTTATTAACCATTTATAAATGGATGGTATTACGTTGTAGAGTTATATCCAAAATTATTTATCTGCTGTTCTCATGATTTTTGTTAAGTCACATAGCACTGGCTAAGAGAATTGTTCTCACCTTGCTTTGAGGAAATAGCAAAGCATCACACAGCTAACCCAAGAAGAATGTTATTGAACTATACATCTTAAAGAACACCTGTGCTGGCCTTGGGAAACGGCCCATAAGAAACTGGAGTTTTGCTAACATGCTAAGAGCTAACGTGCTTTCTCAAAAGATATGATTTAGTAGGAATGCTGAACTGTTAGTACAGGGTCTCCTCGTTTTCTCCATTGTTGACCCCTTGGAAACTGAAGATACATGGGCCTGTACCTACCTCTGTGTAAATCCCCTTTGAAGTCAACGGAAGCAAAAATCTGGGCAAAAGAACTAAAAAAGGAGAATCAAGGCCTGGGGCTGCTGCATTTATTCAGGTTAGGATTTCAAACGCATTATTCCAAGGGCTTTTCTGTCATTTGGGAATGTGGATTGGGGCTGAGACGTAACAAAAGACAGAATAAGCAAGACTTGCTTTGCAATGCTATGGAAAGGTACGAGGGCAGGCAGTAGTGGCAGGTTTCCAGATGGCCTGCAATTCTGAGGGACCTCTCCCAGCATTTCTCCAGAACTCTTTTGCTACCTCTGTGCCTCTCAAGCAGCAGTTATAATGATGCTGCCAATCACGGTGTGGTAGAATAAGGCTAAAAAAATTAGAAGACTATGCGCCTTCCGAATCCATTGTTGAGTTTCTATATCAGTTTCCTCAACACTGCCTGTATCTCTCTGTACAAAGATTAATGTACATGGATGTCTTAAGCCTCATGGCCTAAATCATGGGTGTCACCACACTGACAGCTACTGCTCTTTTATTTCTTACTATTTTCCATATAAAAAATCAGTGCTAAATCAAAGGTTAAAATGTGAAGAGTTCCTTTCGCTTTAGAAAGTATAATAAAGACAAATAGCTCAGTATAATCTCGAAGACCCACCATCAGCACTTGGTAGCGAGTAGGGCTTCTCTCCCCGTGGAAAAGACAAAGATTAAGACCAAAGTTCAGAACACTGTGCTGAAGATCTTAATTTCTAAATGGGCAATAAGCCCAATGATGCAGGAAAATACTGCATTTTACATTCCTGTATCTGGAGACGTGTTTCCACTGTGGGAAAAATTGGCTTGTGAGGAGACATTAGAGATGGTGTTATGAGACATTTGCCAGTACATCAATACATAAGCAACCTATGCATGTGTTTTAACTTATCTTTATGAGAAGTAGACCTTGAGATCACAAAATGGAAAACTGCATAAAGCAGCTTGAAAACATGAGAAATAATGGTTTTACACATCTCTCTGCTGATTGACTGAAAAAGCTTAATGCCCCCTGAATATCCAGAAACAAACACAAAAATGAAGACAAAACCATAATCTAAACAGATCTGGAGGCCACGTGCCTCAGAATCTGGCAGTCAGCTCCAACAAGCTCAGTAAGAATGACACTCCTGAACGCTTAGCTACAATTGAGAAAATGGACCGGTTGGTCAATCTGGTGACATTCACATTTGGTCCTTCAAATGATGGCCATACAAAAGTTGATATATGGAAACAACACTCAATTCAATGAGACAGGCTGAGGAAGCACAGCACAAGGAGGAAGGATTTCAACACTGAATACTATGAATAGTAAAGACGGCATAAATAATTATTTTGATCAGATGTGGGAATTCTAACTTTGAGGAGATAGATCAACCATAAGAAGATGGTACTTAGTGACATGGTAAATACAGCTGGATCACAAAAAATGATAAGCCATTCGCTCCCAAAGGTTGGCCAACAATGGTCTTTAGGCAATGCATATCCTGCCTGAGATGGCAAGTGTGTAGATCCAAAACCTTTTCACTCCTACCATAGAAATGAAGACATTTTTCAATTAAAACTAACAGATAAGAGCCACTAACAGTTCTCACTTTGTATTTGTGGGTGGGCTGATCTGGAATTTGTGCTATCGTAGCTAACAGCAGAACTGGGAAATACTAGGCATTTGTTTTATATGAATAATTACAAATGAAATATTGTCTCCAATGTCAAATAATTGTCAAGAAATCTCCCACAGCCAATATTTCTTCATAGTGCAATGAAGAGCATCTCACAATGAACTTGTTAAAGAGCTGACACTTTAATTTGTGCTATCAGTAGTGTCCTGTTATGTTTTCTAACAGAGAAAACACAGCCTTACCACTCAACAGATAAGAACAAATGATGAACACTGCTGTTCAGTGACCTACCATTGTTATGGTAGAATGAAGAATGTATATGAGCTTTCATCTGTATTTTGCCAGTTTCCAGCTTTTCACAGTGTATCCACATTTGAGGGATTTTTACGCTTCCTACATTTGGGACCCACTGCTTAGTGGAGGTCTGTCTTATGGACAACTGAGAAATGGGACGCCCAAGACAGACAAGGAATAAATATATGACAGAAAATGCAGTAACTTCAGCTCTCTGCTTGTTCTCTGAAAGCCAACAGTAGGAATCTACAATGAGTGAAGACATTCTACTAAATAATTTATGACATACAGCCCATTCCTAAATGATGTTCTCCCACTTAGATGTGCATTAACATATGAGAGCATAACATAAGGAAAATCCTACCTGGTTTCAAAAAGAAAAAGTGTGCCATCCACAACACTACTTCAGGTTAGACCAGAGCTTAAACCACTCTGAGACAATGCTACCATCTTCTAAAGAAGTCATTCTATAGTTTGCTCTAACTGTTGAATCACAGCTTGGCTTTGCAATGTATCCCTGGAACAATCACTATACAAACATAGGCTTCAGCAGTTACATTCATTGTTTTCACCTCAGCAGACTATTCCACAATATTGTTGAAAATGGCATTAGTGTTACATTATTCCCAGTTACAAAACTTCCTAATCTCAGGGAAAAAAACTTCAGCTAAGACTATACTATATATAAAAATAGCATGCTTTATCTTCTCACTAAGATCACCATTCCCCAGATTTCAATAGATTCTTATGGACCATGCAAAATGCCGCAAACCACAGAAGCTACAGTTTTGAATGGATGCTTTTATTGATTAATCAGGCATGAACAGATTTTGTTTGTTAAAAAATGTCCAGATGAATACCATTCATAGCAACTTGTTTCCTCATAGTCATACAGAATATGAAATTCAAGAAACAAGCAAAAAAGAGCTCCTAATTAGTGTCAATCTGTGTATATACGTGTGTACGTATATACACACATTGCACTGTCTGTGCATATACTGCTGTGTGTATACCCATACATACGTACGTGTATATACAAATGTATACACATATACACAAACATATACACACAGAGTTGTACTCACTGAACTAACAGTCCAATGTAGCAATGTGGCCTAGATCCAGATGAAGTATTCTGTGTTAAAATATAAATAATACAGAAAGGCATACAGATAAAAGAACCATCCATTTTTACTCTCACCAAAACCATGATCTGCCTTTGAACTCACTGTCTTTAAAATGAAAAAAAATTGTGAGACCACTGGGGATCTGTCCAAATTCATGGTGTTAACTACATCCAGCTCAATCTCTGCTAACATCATACGGCCAAACATGGAAGAGTGTTTTCAATTTGTTCACTACAAAATCAGCTTCTAGATTTAATATTCCTAGGAAAAGAGGAAGCACACAGCCTTGCCACTTGTACTGTGGTAATACACGCTTTCCTGTTGGGCAGAAACTTGGCAAAAATCCTACATTAAGACTCCTTTCCTCCTGTACATTTTTATTACTGCTTCTCATCAGTCATCACCTGACAACTCATAATAATTTTCATGTCTTCTCAGCTATCTTCAAACATTCCAGGTCAGATCATCCATGCGAAGTGCATCAGGCTGTACTGGTAGCAATGTACTCAGATAGAAAATGTAATATTTGAGGATTTATTTACTTCTTCATTTTTGAGCATATTTTTTTCATTGTTACCAAAGACACAACAATAAACAGTGCAGTACACTGACACTGTACGCACATATTTTCCTGTATTTATATCAGCTCCGGAAAAATTAGTGGTTCTTGCCTGTGAATCATGGGATACTGCCACAGCAGAAAGCCACACATATTACCAGCAATGTACTGTAACACTTCTCTCCATTTAAGTAATCAGTTAGTAGAGCATGTAATGGGAAATCAAAGGAACAAAGACAGACATTTATTTCCTATTAAAAAAGGGAAAATCCGAACCCCCATAGGTGTGTATGCATTCACTACCAAGTTCAAAATTTTTCCAAATCATCATAAGGCAAACTGTAGTACAGCTTTGTACCTGCAGAATCACTATTTAAAAAATCTGAAGCTGAGTTTGGGACCATTATTTTTGGCTCCATTAGTGAACAAAGTGCATTAGGGCATCCTTTTCAAAAGACACCTAAAGCATGGTTATAAACTACTGAAAAAATGTTTTCTTAAAGCTGGTATTCAATATATACTCTTTCCACACAGGCAGATTTTCACCACTTAAACAGTAACACTGTGAGAAGACCATTCTTTTAAAGTTATCATATACCTCAAGCATCTCCCAAAATGATCATTTATAAACAAGTATTATAGTAATTACAATGGGCTTCTACCTCGTAGAAGGAAAAGTGAAAAAAATGCACCTGATTCAGCTTTGAGATAAAACAGGTGCAACCTCTATTAACTTCATTGAAGTTCATCCACCAGCACCTACGTGAACGTAGAGCCTGCCTGTGTAGATTCCTACTACTCCTGAAAATTTGTTATTCACTGCTCATTCACAAAGAGAACTGATCTTCTCCAAACAACCCAAGACAATTATAATTATGAACAAACTCCAGCTGCAGTGTTTCTCCATACAGTCCATGCAAAACAGATTTCCTTGCTTTGTTATTACTACATAATGTACAACAATGAAACATTTGTATTCAATTTCAAATCAATAGTTAGGTGGCTCATGTCTCACTTCCGAGTTATTGGCTGGGCTTACTGTGTTGAACCTTGTAAAATCAGCAATAAGCATTCATGTGTCTACCATCAGAAACACGATGTCTTCCCTTATGATCAAACCTTAAATGTTGCAGTGTTTTGTCAAATTAGTCTACAATCAGACCTTGGGTTGGTTCCTCTCCTCCAGCGTTGCCTTTTCAGAGACGGTATCAGTCCTTCACATCCTTAGTGATTCTACAGTGTTTCCCAAAGACAAAAGTGAAACTGGCAGATGGGAATGTTGCCATCAATAAAATAAATCACCAGATGATCTATACACTCACATTTCTAGAAGACACTCCACATGTGTTTTGTGAACAGAGAACACACTGCCCTGTGAACAGAAGTAAATTAAACTTTCTTATTTTGCTGTGTTGGCTAGCTCTACTTCTTTACTTGTTTATTTTCATTCTTTTTGGTCTGCACATTCCTATGTGCAAGGTAGAAATTATGAGATTTTTGCATTCAGTACGATTGGTAATGATCACTACAATTAGTATGAATAAAGCCAGCAGTATACTGACTTGTCCACCACAGCACACTTTTATCCTTCCAATTTCCTGCTTTTATCCACTGTAAAATAAAATAATGTAATGAGTTGATGAAACTTTAATGAATGCAACCATTGATGTGCAAAACAAATAAGTCGTTTTACAGGTATCCAAACCAGGCTTTCCCTTCTCTCTCTCTCTCCTTTTTCCTTGTTCTTTCGCTCTCTCCTTTTTTTTTTTTTTCTTTTTATAAATAATTTATAAATCTTCCTGAAAGGACTAAAGACTAAATGCAAAACAAAACAAAAGCAACTGCAAAAAGAGTTCTAAGGTATTATTAAAGACACTTCTTGTCCTTCTGCATAAAGTACTCAGAAAAGAGAGAGTCTCCCCTTTTCGGTTCTGGCTGGGTTTGGCAGGAACCATTGGGATGCCATGAAGTCCACCAGCTCCAGGCGAGCTCCTGCAGGCAGCTGTCTTGAGAAACACATCCTCCTACCTTTTGGCTTTTAAACAGTCATGCCAGCTGCTCAGAGGAGTCTAAGTGGTCAGGAATGGGCAAGCCTGTTATAATGGTCAAACACTTATTCCAAACAGTGAATGTGGGGCATACGGGCTGCCCAAAAGTAATGTCAAAGGTGTAAAGGTGCAAGGAGTTCAAGGCATCATAAAAAGCGAGGGAGCCATTGTCATAGTCCAGCAAAATGCCGACCCGGCGGAGGTGAGGTGCAGGCTCTATTGGTATTTCTTTGCTGTTGTGTCTCACCACCCACGTGTTGTTGCAGCGGCACAGCACCCAGGAGGCAGAGTTCTTCCCGATCCATTCATGCTTTGGTGCTGACTTGTATGAAACACCAATGGCATACCTGCAAAACAAACACAACTCTGGAAAGCAAGCGCCTCTTGCCACGTTCGTGTGTCAGCGCATCAGCTCAAAGGAATCACTAAAGCCTTGGTCTCTTATTTGTGCTGACTGAATTCTAATTAAGTGAAGTTGCAACATAATCTTGGTACAGGGTGCTTATGAAAAAGAGATTTCCCATCTCTTTTCATTCTGAGAGGTCAGGGAAACGTTATTGTTCTCATTGTTTGTAGTTTGGCTGCTATGGTAGTTTTTTGGAGCAGGTATCTCTGGTATTCTAAAGGAAAACTGCTGAGTACTCAGGAACTTAGGGTTTAAATCACTGAGCCTCATATTTCTACTTCTAAACAGATGAATACAGAGGAATTCATTGATTTTAAAGTGCTTTGCTATCTGTCATCCAATCTGATCTCTTGTTGCTCCTATAATATATGAGGAACACAGGAATCAACATCAAAGGACATTTTAAAATAAAACATTTTTGTCATTTCCAAACATATTTTGCCAGATGTTGGTGTGGTTTTTAGATTCAAATGAGCATTTTTTGGACTGGGTATTGGCCCAAGTGAAGCATTTGCAGGTGAAGACATTTGCTCTGCAAACCATAATTTATGGCAAGATGTGCAAGCTAAAAGGATTGTGAATATGTTCCCATTAATGGATATCCAGGACAAGTACCTGATTTCTCATATATTAAGGAAATGTAAAAGTTCCTCACGTTCTAGAGACACTGAAGTATTTGTATTTATATGTTGTTGAGCTTTCAACCAACAGAGATTAATGTGCCATAAATTATTCTGTTTCCATGCCTTGGAGTTGGCACAAGCAAACAATATTTATCTTGTTTGAGAGAGTGGGCATATCTGCAGACCTCAGATTCTCTGCTCTGTTAACTTCCATCAAGATTGCTGCTTTTGAATTTCAAAGGATAACATCTCCTCTACTGACTACAGGGACCTTGAAACACAGTCAGTCCTATGTTGCACAGATCATTCAGGAACAGAGAAATACACTCCTTCACTTGTTGCCCCTACCTTCAAAGCCTGAGGCACAGACCCAGGACTACTGCTCCTCACTCTTTCCCTAGAACTTCCACCACTGTGAAACTGGATCATCTGATTATCCTCATATTCTGTTTCTGTTTTGCTTTGCTTTGTTTTCTTACTGAAGGAATACTGTCAGGTCTTTCATATTTAGTAAAAGTTAACTCTTATAGAAACAAGATTTAACTTTCTTCGCTCTCCACTGCACTAAAATATACTTTCTGTAGGTTCAAAAACCAGTTGCTAAACATAAAGATCTTCTATCAGGGAGAACAAGTTTCAGAGTCTAAAGTGCTGGAGTTTGGGAAAATGGACTGACAAACTGTATATGCTTGTTCTGCTCTTGAACCATTCCCCAGGTCTCTGTTATTGATCACCATCAGAGGAACAGTGCTGGGGCCTTCATGGACCTTTGGTATGAACGTGGTCCAGGGAGCTGCTCTGGCAGGGGGGTTGGACTTAGATGATCTCTAGAGGTCCCTTCCAACCCCTACAATTCTGTGATACTGTGATTACATTGGAGATAGACAACTCATCCACAAAAAGGCTACAAGAATGGCTACAATGATTCTTCTCATTTATTTTTTTATATACGTACCATGTACTCCCGCTAATAACCACTTCCCAGTAATGCCGTCCGCTGTCAATGAACACATTGCCAGCTACTCCATAGCTCCCTTGGCTCGTGAATCGCTCTGGTGTGTGACTCTTTTTGGAGGAAGTTTCGTCACGTTCCACTGTCAAGTTGTCATGAGACACTTTCAGTTTTCTATGAGCAGATTTGGGGTCCAGTTTAAATGGCTGACCTAGATATGCAATGACAAAGGTAGAAGAATAATAATTTGTCTTTAGTTTTAAAAAGAGGAATTGATAGAATGCATAAGAAAGAATTATACAAGATTACATAATCATATTAATCTCCTTCTCTGAAGTGTTCTCAAGACACGCTGGTTCTGCTCTCTGCACTAGCTGGTTTGCATTGTCAGTTTACTGTCAGTCTCATTGTGCATTATCTTCCCTGTGTTGATAATCTCTGAAAAGAGCCCTGCATAATCATCATGCCCATTATCTCTGACCTAGAGGTAACCTGAACACTCTAATTCTTGCGTGTAATTGAAACCAATATACATGTTAATAAAGGTCTGAGGGCCGCTTTTTTTTCATAGCGTATTAGATTTAGAATGTTACATTCTATTAATTCCCTGGGGTTAAAGTTCCATAGTAACATTTTCATCATTGCTACAAAAAAAGTATGATTTCAAATCCCACAAAATTAATTTGACAGTAAGAAAAGCATTAGCTTTGTCTGTTCCTTCACTCACAGCTTTATTTATAACAAGCACAGTCAACAATTCAGGATCAGTTCTGGAAGGATGCCCACGTGGTACTGTACTGTTGGATATCATGCATTAGAAAGGAGGAAGTGAACTATAACTTGGCCCAGATAATATGGTGTAAAAACATTGCTGAGGTTGTTGATCTTGGCAAGTATCTTCAGCTGTAGCACAAGGCTTGCAGATGATATCAGGAAACTTTCTGGTAAACCAAACCCTCTAGATATTTGAAGACGGGCACAATTCTGACCAGTGTGCTCCATGCGTCAGTAAGCAGGGTGATTGCTTACCTCCATGAAGATATGACTAGGAAACTATGACTCTACAAGTGCTCCATCAAAGCTCTTTCCCCTTCTTATAGTCTTTCATATCAAGGAAGAAAAATGTAAGCAGAAGATTTGATCAAACACAAAGAAAATAGATATGAGCACTCTCATGAGGTCTGTGACCCTCTGTCACTGACAAGTGAATTTCAAATAAGATGTAAATTACTCAGTGTTTATGAAGGTACAGTTAAGTACTTTTCATGCAGTGAAACTGAAAGCATTAGTGTGGGAGTATGAAGAAATGAAATTCCTCTGAACAGGGAGTCAATATGCATTGATTCAGAGCTCTGGGAAACCTGAAAATGTAGAAATACTGAGTGGAAGATGATGGATGCAATAATAATTCTCAGAAAACATTATTATAGGTAAGTAAGAAATTAGATAACAAGTATTTCTAAATTATCTGCTTTCATAATATGTATTTATTCATGTATTACATGTAGGTATAAAATAAATACATAAAACATTATTTGAGAGTGCATTTTGCGGGCTTTTTCTTGCTACTAGATAGAAGTAAAATGTCTACATGCTGCCTCTTTAACTGGTTAGTAGCTTTTTTGTCACTGAAGTAGTATCTGAAGGATATCTTTCTCTGTACACAATTGAATCTGTTTAGATCCTTTCTCACAGTCACCTGAGAAGTTGCTTTTTTGCCACACTGGGTCATAAAAAAAGAAAAGGATGAAGGATTGTCATTCCCAGTGAGTCCTCTTGTATGTTACCAAATGCTTGGTAGCAGATACACGGTTTGTACAAGCAGCTTTTACACAGGAATGCAAGCCAGGTAAATAACAGAAGGCCCCAAACTTGTACATGTCATTCTCTCTGTCCTCCTTCTTGCAACACTCAGTTATCAATCCTCTTTGAGCATCTTCCCCCTAAATAAGCAGGTTTCAGAAAGTGCACAAATCCCAGTGCTCAATTTCCCATGATCAAAGCTGCTTATGATGACTACAAGACTGAGGGGTTGGCCAGGACACAAGAAAAAGGCTGAAAACCAGTCTTAAAATTACCATACTACATCTGCTAGTAATTTGTGCAACCATTTTTTTTTTTTTTTTTTTTGAAGTGGGATCTCTAACTATTCTACCACCTCATTGAACTCCATAGAAAATGAGGGGGATGGAGCTAAAGAAGTTTTCCAGTGTCCTAAGAAAGAGATCATTATGGAGAACAAAATTAAATTAGCAATTATCTTATGAGCACTATACAAAAATAAAATGTTTTATTGCAAACATAAGAAAAGTTTTTACTTTGTAGAGGAAAAAGAATAGACAGGACTTGAAAAACCACAAAACAATATTTTCAATCATTTCGTATGTGAAGGTTCTGTTCCTAAATGTTATTTCCAGTGACCAGAGTACAGATGCTTCTCTCAACAGAAAGTAATTTTTACAGCAGTGGAGACTGGCAATCTTGAATCAAGTTAAACAAGTGGCTTTCACTGTGGGAAGCATTGTAAGTTAATCTGCTCTACACTCATGTGTCTTTCAAAGACCAAACCTAAAAAGGAGAAGAGTGCGTGCGTGCTGGATTTCACGTTACTCACTGTTTGTCTTGAGCTTGCCTGGCTCGCTGCTTCTGCTGCCAGCCTGATTAATGGCCTTAACAATGAAGATGTACTTTGTGCCACTCTGTAACCCATGCACAGTGTAGTGGTTTTGTTTGATATTGGGAACAATCATCCAGCTGTCGGCTGAGTTACATAAACCTGCAATTTCAAACCAAGCACATTAGTCATAACATACTAAACACTTTGTAACAGAGGAACATTTAGAGCACTCCTGAGCATCCAATCGCTGATAAGAAATTTACTTCTCTACCTTTTAAAGTGCTGTTATATTCACTGTGTTACTACTTAATTCTACTAAGGCATTTCACCAACCTTTAGCCAAAGTGCCTTTTAATTTCTTGCTATATGAAGTTGACCATAAAAAATAGGCATTTAAGAAAAGACTCACTGGAGGCATGAGCAGTCTGGGAATTTTCATATCCTAACACAAGGAATTCTTTATTGCTTAGGGATAGAGTACTATGGAGATCCCATCAATCTGCCTTTTGGATTAATTAACTCAGGGCAAGCTTCAAAAAACTAACATAAGCAGTAATGGTAGAAAGGTTGTAGAACCCTTACTGACATGCATTCTTTAGGACCTGAAGCAAATCATGGGAAGCCAAACTAGCTAAAAATTGGGCTCCAGAGCAAGCTTCAGCTTCTGTACTCCAGACTTTGCTAGGATATAACTTAACAAGTAAGTTTTATAGATGCAACGTTTTGATTTCTAACAGTTAGATGTCAGCTGGGGAACAGCTAGTTAATTTTCTATTTAGAAATATACCCTTTGGGGGTACATTTAGTACCTGTCACATAACATATAGGGTATAAATAAAACACAATCTGCAATATGATCTACAAAATAGGAGAATACTCCATTAAGATTAACTAATTCAACTGCATAAATCTATCTTACTGTGATATAACTTTCATGTCAGTGAATCACCTGTATTATTCACTGTACATTTTGAACAGCTCCTAGTCTAATGGATCCTCAGTCTGCTAACTTTTTTGTTAATATAAATCAAAGCTTACATTAACAAAAGGCATAGATGTTCACAATTGTTTTTTTCTAGTTATACAACTAGAAAACGGTATATGCAAATTAAAGTATATGGATGTGTGTAGATGTATAAGGCTGGAAAACTCAAAGGAAAAATTCATAACTGGATGGGGAAACTTACAATTTCTTGATCTTTGCCTTGATATGGCATAGAAAAAGTTGTGAATGCAGATGTACTATTAAACTACTTTTCAGCTTTAAAATCTTGTTTTACCAACAAACCAACAGAAGAATCTTTTAGAATCCAGCAGTACTTCTAGCTCACATTTTAGCCAATATGAAATCTTTATGTAATGAAAAAATTTAAAGGCTAGCACAAAACTTTAAAGAATATGTGCTGTGATACTTGTTTATAGACTCACAGAAAATTCACAGACATAATTAAAAGACTCCTTGCTAATTTGGAACACACTTCTCATAATAAAAAGCCATTAGAAATAGAATTTAAAACTCAGAATTCAAGCTAAAAATTATGAAACATTCATCTCAAAGTTCTCTTGTATTACATAACATTGTTTAGATGTAAGCAAGTTATTCATCCTGCCATGCAAATAAGTAATTGAGGCACAATTTTAGGGATTCATATAATCTTGTCACGTAATTGAAGAGTTGCAATGTCTGACCTATTTTTTGTACACTGTGGTTAGCCAGGAATCAGTCCACCTCTCTAGATGTGAACATCCTAAAAATGCTTCCCTTTACTTGTCCTGAGAGAAAGCTTAGATCAGATTGATCTCTAACTTCAGGTACCCGAAATAAATCGAGATGAATTCATCCACCATTCTAATTTGGAACCTGAAAACCTGATCATGAGGTTGAACATACAACGGGGTCTTTGCACTATCTTATTAACAAGCTGCAATCAAATAAGCCTTATCCAGTTTTTAATCTGTGAAGATCAGACCTGGAGGGACAGACTCTAGCTCCTTCTGTCTCATCAAGAACATCACTTTTTTTGGTGTTTAATAGCACTGAAATAAACTGCAACTATGACTTACTGCAACAGAAATATCTAATTGCTGCAGTTCCCTGGTTTAAAGTGGAAAAAAAAAAGATTCTAGTATATTGCTTATTCTCCAGCCAGTCAATATCCCAACCACATGTAGCCTCCTTGTATTAACTACAAAGGATTCAAGCAACTTAAAACAGCTGGGCATGAATGGGTTCCCTAAGAGGAAGAAAGGCAATAAAAGCAACAGCATTTAAATATGGCATAAAATATTTCAATGACTACTTTTCCCAGTAAAAATTTGACACAGATTTTTGAATAAAAGTATATACTTTCTGTAGCTGAACTACCACATATAAGGCCATTCAATCTGGCTCAGTGGTGCTCTCACACAAGAAATATTAAGCTAAAATACAGTGAACTAAAGTACTGGATTCAGAAAGAGACTAGAACAACTAAGGAATCCCTAACTTTGATGCTTCTGATGGGTATGAAATAACATCAGTAAGTCTGTAAATGTGATGAATCCAGGCAGAAGTCCTGAAAGTGTCATCTCTTCCCATGTCTACACTTAGAAAGCAGTGGTCTATGGCATACATAGACGATACCTAAACAAATTCTTTTGCAGACAGAAATACCAAGATTTCTACTAGATCATCTAACAACTAGAATTCTATCAATCACTGTAACTCACTAAAGGGCACACTTTTCAAATCTATATTTTTATAATTTCCTTGTTTTACTGTTATTGTATTTTTTTAAATCTTTTATTATTACCTTCTAGAGGCTGGTCACTCCTTAATAAAGAAGTGCACAACTTTAATTAATTCTGTATATGAAGGACTGTAAAAGTATAGATGCATTGCTAGAAGTCCTTTCTCCATTCTCTTCTCTCATCCCAGGTATGTGGACTTAGACATACGCAATACTCATTATCCTGTAGATGCTCATACAGAATAAAGTATTATATTATCAAATAATCTAGCAAATAGTTTCAATTTTTATGTACATCCATAACCTCAATAACCTTATGTACTGCTACATCTCACTTCTGGGGCCTGATGGCTAAATGCTCACAAGCCTAGATTCATCCCACCTGGCACTGAACAAAGAGGAGAGTCCACAAGTTAGAACTTTATCTACCCTAAACTCTCTCCACAGTCAAAAGAGAGAGAGATGGGAACCTTCTATTTGATGTGACTTATCTGCTAGTGGAAGGCTCTGTAATTTCAAAAGACACAAAACACACTGAGCTTCTCTTCTTTGTCCTTCCTATAGGCCTCTCAAGAACTACTGGTGAATGCACACTGCCTGATGCAACAAGCTCTATACATGCATCCACAAAATGGATCCATATACATCCTGGTTGTGAGCTATTTGATAGCAGGTTTTTAGTTGAAGTTCTATTAAGGCATTCTGGAAATTAATTTCTGATGGTATCAAACTACAGTTTTTCAGAATGGGGTATAGTAACTAGTGACAGACAAATTAAGCTGTTAGGTATGAAAGAATATTTTGTCACTACACCAAAGGGTATCATCTGTTTTGTCCTGTCAGAACTGGCTTTCTTCTCTGAATACAAAAGATGATGACAGAATGATCAGGGAAGTGAGCACACAGCCTGCTAACATGGGCATCTGGTGGCAGCAGGCTAAGTGAAGCACACATCTTCTCCTCACTGGCACATAGCAAGTGCTAGGAGTTTGCTATTGTACCCATCCTTGATCAAGGCGAAATTCAGGTTTCTTGTTTCAAAAACTCAGGGCTTTTTATAGGGTTATGCAGGTGGTAAAACGATGTATTTTAAAACTGCAAAAGTGTAGAGAATTCAAATTACATCCTGGAATGGTGCAGTGCACAGTGATGTCCCATACAGGGTGTGCGAGTTTTCAAAACAAGTTTCTCAGAATCTGGAGGTAATGATTTGCAAAGCTTTTTCCCTGGTGCTGGCTGTTGATGTGCTTTAAAGAACAGATGGGAAAATTCCCAAGGCGTAAATCCTCCTAAAATTTACACTGGTAGATTTTAATAAAATATATCTTCCTGAAAACTATGAGCTCAAAAGCCACAGGAAGGTTATTTAATCTTTTGAGTATTTTAATTATTTTTAAACACTTTATTTAAATAAATTATTACCTATTCAAATTGGTAAAACAAATATAGTAAGTGAAAGCAACAGATAGCTCTCCACCCCCACCCCACATTCCCATGTGAATGAAAAAACATACGCAAGATTTCTGCAAAACACATAGTGATTTTTTCTTCTTCCCCCTAGAAAAATGTTCTTTTTGTATCTTTCTAAGAGGCAGTTTTCTGCCTTGAATTTGTGTCATTTTGTGTCATACTCACTAAAAACCTCAGTAACATGCTGACAATTGTATGCAAACTGTTTTTAATATATTAAAGGTTCCAGGAAGAGACAAGAGATAGTTGATTCAAAAATTCATTGATAACACAAACCTACAGTTTTCCATGGAAGCACAAACTCCTAATTATCTCAGGTCAGTTTTGTCTACAGACCTTTATCCTATCTCAAAGGAGAAGTAACTGCAAAACACAGGGAAGATTTTGGCACTACACTGCATCCTCAGTAGAGTTAATTTTACTATTTTGATGAAGTAACTAACATAAATTCAATTTAACAGAAAAGAGAATTATTTACTCATATGTTTTGGAGGGGCTTATGTGTTTTTCCTAAATATGTCTTGTTACCAGTGGTGAAAAGTCGGATGTTTAAATTTTAAACTTCATGAAGAACAGTAAAAAAAACTCCATGATAAAAAATGCCAACTCAAAAAATACTTGAAAATGCATTGAAACGAGATATTGAGATAATAATGCACGTTAGCTAGCTTGTGACAAAGTCATTTCTAAAACAATTTGGAGTGTAAGTCTTAGATGCCTCTCAGAAAAGCAGATGTGTGAATATAGCTATGAGAACTACTGCATTAGTAAAAGGCTGCATAATTTAAAGTTCTACATTGCTCTTAATGCACAGAACAGTGCTGCCAAGCACTTAATAGCCAAGCAATTTGGTCACATTTGGAAATAATCTTTCCTGTATGAAATAGGATTCAAAATGAAATACTCTAGTTGGACCTTCTCCACCAAATGTTAACTCTCCAATTTTTCAGTTAATAAAAAAGAATATAGTTGATTACGTTGGATAGAGAATACATTAGAAAAACATAGCATTGCTTGTTTTTATTACTGAATTCTCAGCAATCTCTGAATGATATATGCCTCTGGTGGGGGAAATTTACTGAGGAGTGGAAAGTGCAGTCAGTCTGGCTCTGTGGTTTTAAGAAATGTATTCAAAAATAACAACTTCCATTAGCACGGTAGGTGGGTTTGTATGCAAAATGATTCCTATTGTCTCAAGGGAAAAAAAAAAACTTGTTGGCTTAATACAGTACTATAGCTACTGCCTTGTGTCTAATTCCTAGCGACAGTAACACAGAACTGAAGTTCAACTACAAACCTGTTTACAGGGAACAGACAATAGCAATGGAAACTTCAGGGGATATGACAGAGAAAATTAAAAAATGTATGTGTAACAGCATACAAATGCCATACATAGAAAGAAATTTGTGTTAATTTAAACTCTGTTCCATTTCACAGAATCACAGAATTGTAGGGGTTGGAAGGGACCTCTAGAGATCATCGAGTCTAAGCCCCTGCCAAAGCAGCTCCCTAGCCCAGGTTGCACAGGTAGGCATTCAGGCGGGTCTTGAACGTCTCCAGAGAAGGAGACTCCACCACCTCTCTGTGCAGCCTGTGCCAGTGCTCCGTCACTGCACTGTGAAGAAGTTCCCACGCACATTTGTGCAGAACTTCCTGTGCATCAGTTTGTGGCCATTTCCCCTCATCCTATCACCACACACTGCAGAGAAGAGTCCAGCCTTGTCCCTTTGCCTCCCGCTCCTTAGATATTTATAGATGTGGATCAGATCCCCTCTGAGCCTTCTTTTTTCAAGGCTGAACAGACCCAGGTCTCTCAGCCTTTCCTCATAAGGGAGGTGTTCCATGCCATTTGTCATCTTTGTGGCTCTCTGCTTGACTCTTCCATGGAGATCCTTGTTTTTTGGACCAGGGTGTCCAGAACTGGACACAATACTCCTCACTCACAGCAGAGTACAGAGGGAGGATCATAGAATCATAGGGGTTGGAAGGGACCTCAAGAGATCATCGAGTCCAACCCCCCTGCCAAAGCAGGTTCCCTACACCAGGTTGCACAGGTAG
>VXAB01012441.1:477659-501578 GCA_013399175.1 Odontophorus gujanensis
CTTGGATCCCATTGTCCTTTTTGGCCACCAGGGCACACTGCTGGCTCATGGTCACCCTGACATTCACCGAGACATCCAGGTCCCTCTCCTCAGCGCTCCTCTCCAGCAGGTTATCCCCCAACCTGTACCAGTGCATGCAGTTTTTCCTCCCTAGGTGCAAGACTCTCCATTTGCTCTTATTAAACCTCACTGGTTCTTTTCTGCCCAAATCTCCAGCCTGTCCAGGTCTCAGTGAATGGCAGCACAGCCTTCAGGCATGTCAGCCAATCCTTCCAACTTCGTATCATCAGCAAACTTGCTGAGGGGGGACTCTATCCTCTGAAGACATTGAACAGGACTGGACCCAGCACAGACCCCTGAGGAACTCCACTAAGTACAGGCCTCCAACTGGACTCTGCGCCACTGATCACAACCCTCTGAGCATTGCCAGTCAGCCAGTTCTCAACCCACCTCACCGTCCACTCATCTATTCCACACTTCCTCAGCTTTATTATAAGGATGCTGTGGGAGACAGTACTAATATGATTAAATAAAAAAAACTAACTTTAGTTCATCAAAACATCAAGATTTCAGTGCTGAGCATATTAAGTTCACTTACAGAGAAAATAGCTGTGTTATTCCACAGTATTAAAGTACATCCCAATATTCTAGGGATGATCTTAGACCCTCACACAAGGCAAAGAACGTAATCCAAATAGGTGAGGAAGCATCCAAGCAGCTTTATGAGTAAAATCATGTTAGTGGGTGAAGTTTCAGTACCAAGGGAAGTTGGAATAAACTGTGAGTCCTCTTTATTAGGAATCTGGGTAGACATTTAGCAGATCTATTACATTTGAAGAGTACAACTCTTACACTGAAGGTGTACAACTCCACATTAAATAATGATGAAGAAAGTCTGACAACATTTATAAAAGCCTTCCACTTAGGTATGCTTGAATTTAACTTGGGTTAAATTAGAGCTTTCAATGAAATTGAAACCAGTAGCCAGAATGTTTGTGTAAGCGCTAGCTGAAGTTAAATAAATGAATAAATAAAGAAACTGAACCAATTCTTTCATTTCTTTCTTCATTCATTTCAGCTATTTAGAGAATTTTATAAATAAAGTTTCTTTTCTCTTAAAACTTTTAATGGTACAATTTTTTTTCAAAATGATAGAATGGAAGTTCAGATTGCACACTGAGCAATTCATGCTATAACCCCAAATTTATCGTATTGCATCTCTGAAAGAAAACTAATTGATTGTTTTTCAGATCAAAGTCTTCACATGCACATGGGAAACCTACAATTCAGTCTTGAAATGTAATGCGTTGTTATTTATTCACTTGTAAGCAAAGAGTAAAATCTTGTATCAGAGAAGTACAGAAATTGCACTTTTCTGATAACATATATACATAGAAGCAATAGCTGACTTGCATAAAGTCTTCTGGCATAAAGCCATAGATTAAAATAGGTCAGAAACAAGCAGTATACTGCATTAAGTCATAGAGTCCTGCCTGCTTAACAAACAGATTAAACAGGGAAGCTTTAATTTCCTTATATATCTGAATCTTAATTTGTTCTAAATTGCTATTAAACATTTGGTATCTACCTTGCTCAGATGTAGGAGCATATATTGAATTTTACTTGGTATTTCTAGTATTCTTAAATTTTACCACGTGTTGCCCTAAATTAGGTTGCTTAGAGAAATATTAATAGGAAGTTCCAAACATCAATCAAATTTTCAATGGTCCACTTTATTTTTCAGTTGATGCTGAATACTATTCATGGTATGCAACTTACTCAAAAATACTGCTAAAATGCCAGCACCTGTATCCTCAGATATGCTTTCAGATGGCTTGGAAAATTAACTCCAATTTAATGATGGAGAAAATTAGGTGCTCACAGCATCAGTGGAGTTAGCACAAGAGTTTGGCTCAATCCTTTAACTGGACAGGCAGCATACCATTTTACCACTGTGAAGTATGTACACGTGTCCATAGCACTCACATTCATCAAAGCATCTCAACAAATCTTGTAACCACAAAATCACTTCCGAACTAGGGTGGAAGCCTATCTATAGCAAACCTTATCTAGTTCAGTGTGTGGTTAAGGTATGTGATGGTGGAGAAAAGCAAATGCCTAGGAAAATGCTAAGTAGCAGGGAAAACACACAACAATAATTTCTCACCACATTCTCCCAGGCTCCAGTATCTTACAGCTCTGGGACTTCCTGATCCATGAGGAAGTCCGCACTTCATTGTTTTCAGTGGATTTTTTTTTAATCAACAACCTTTTGTGACAATGAACATCACAATTCAAATATGTGTTGACTGAACAAACTCCATCAGTTGATTGATTTGATTGATTTCAGACTCTTTCATCTCCATAAACTGTAAGTCAGCTAGTTGTATTCTCACTAAATATACAAGGAACAGGAAGAAGTAAAATGATTTCTTCAAATTATAGTTAGTGAAAGATTGCTATCCACTGAACCCAGACGTGCTGACTTCCTAACCAAAGATTAGGCAATCTTGGAGTATTTTCTCAGAAAAATAGCTATGTAATGACAAAGCAATTGAAGGAATAATCATCAAATTTGTTCATTTGGAAAAGTTACAGGTTTGAAACAGTGCATGTATTTCATAAACATGTGCTGTAATAGAAAATATCAAGCAATATTAGCTAACACCATCATCAGTCAAAGTTACCATATTAACTGTTGTTCCACTGCTGTTTGCTGCTTCAGTCTTCACTGTACTGAGACCTATGCTCAGCAGCCTTGCAGACAGTCAGAGGGAAGATTTAATCTGTATTTCTGACAAAGGTACTGCTGTCAAAAGGCATGTCATAGATATCAGGGAGGCTGCAGTGCTAACTAACAGCCAGTTCAATACAGGCTTCCAAGTGTATGACTAACCTAGACAACAGAACTGAGTTTTTATCCCTGAGGCTACATCTGCAACAAGAGCTCTGTGATGAAAGAGAAATGCTGTTGATGCTGACTTCAGATTTAAAATTTTGATTTTATGTCCTCCTAGAAAATACGTTTTTCTTTTGTTCTTGCCATATGAGTACCTTTATATTTGAAATAATGCAGTTTGCAGAGAAACCATAAGGGAACAGAATTAGAAATGAGAAGGTTTTCACTTACTAACAACATTAGCTTGTCCAGTGAAGATGGTGTACTGCAGCTCATAAGAGACCACGCTGAACTCGTCATCTGATGTCCAGTGGACAGTAATAGTATCATAAGATGCTGTACAGAGTTCTTCTCTAATGGTGGGAGGGTTGGGAGCTGTGAGATACAACAGGAGAGGATTACCAACACAGTCAGTAAAGCATTTCTGTCTCACCTCAGATTAGGGCATGCATCTGATGTATTTTGCAGCTGTTCTGTACTATCCAACAACTTTTTCAAACTTTTTACTAATTCCAATGATAACTTAAATAGCTAATGAACTGTTGCTAAGGAATTCTTACTATCCATATAGCCATCTAAGAACTCATTTGAAAACACGAAAACATTCTGTATTAAACTAACTTTAAGATGCCATAGCAAAAAACATATGTTGCTGGTCACAGTAAACTGTGACTGTGTGTGTATAATTAATATGTTTGTTTTACTAGGTTTGCTTCTGATCACCAAACTAAAATGATCAAAGTTTAATTGATGTATGTATCAACAGGGAGAGTCAACAATCTTCACTGCTGACTTGAAAGCAATGTTTGCCTGACTTATCTTAACCAAGATTAGCATAAGTGGTATTTAAGAAATTGAACCCTGGGAAAGACTCTATTCATTCTTTCAAGCTCAGTCTTCTCTCCACATCCATTTTTAATTATTTATTAACTTTCCATTATAACATAGATGCATATGATTTCTGTTGGTTATACATCCACTATTTTTCAGTTTTATGCAAAAGTTCTTATCATAGCAGTGTCCCTGTATGCCTACTATAGTTAAAATTCAGTATAATTACTAATTAAATAATTACAGAAAACAATTCAAACATAAAAAGAACATAAAAAGTTGTCCCTCTATTTATATATTTTTTTTTTAAACAAGAAATAAGTTTGCTGTAGTTTCTCTGTGTAGGAAACTCTGCAGTCTTCTTCCACGGGTATGATTTAAAGATCTGCTTAAAGACTAAAACTTGAAGCAAGCTTTGCAGGTAAAAACTTTCTTAGTTTGCTCTTTCTATAAAGCCTAGTACCTATGAAAGAAAGAAATAAGTCGTTCTTTGGGCCTTCCTGCCTGCTTGTCTCAATGGGAGTCTAATTCCTAATCATCTTCCCTATATGCCACCATCACGCAAAAAAAATAATTCTTGTGCTTAATAGCATTCCTCCCAGCTGTCACAGAGTGAGGGAGGAGGGCACTCAAGCTGAAACAATCACAATATGTCTGAATTAAAGGAAAAGGAAGGCAACTCTGAATGGTATTTTTGCTGTCAGTTCTTTAACTTTTGTTAACTGCAAATAATGGCCTCAAAAAAACAGTCACTCTAAAGCAATTCCTCCTTTTCTTCTGCAGCAACTTATTTTACTGAGGTATCTATTTTGCTTTCCATTAAGAATTTTTATAGTTCATATTCCGTGTTTGCTGATATATGTTCCCAAGTATTAAAAGTGCAGATGCATTTGCAAGCAGCCTCTTTCAACCAAGGAGCATAAGGAAATGTTCAAATGTGTGTCACGATATGACCATGATTTGTAATGCTCTAAATATTGTAGCATCGAAGCTTACTAGTGACTTTTCTTTTCTCAGCAGAGGAACACTTGAAACAGTTGGATATTAATAAAGAAAGAGGAAGAAATGAACTAAAATAAGAAGTCATCTCAAGAGGGGGATATAAACAGAAAGAGGATTTCCTTGAAAAGCAAATGTTAGCACTCAACTAAAGTCTTCTCCAATCTTCTCCTGCACCTAACAGAACAAAACTATTTATTTGCAAATGTACTTGTTATTATTATAATAAGTATTAACTTAGTGGAAAGTGACAACTGCCATCTACTAAATGAACTGTAAAACGCATTTCAGTAGTACCTAAGTCTCTCTACTCCTTTGAAAATGACAGCCTTGATGCTCTTTTTATATGCACACCTGGCTGGCCTTACTGAAGACTGGAGATTTATAGGCTTTCACGTAATGAGAAAGACAGAAAAAAATAAGAGATTTGATCTGAACAAGACATTTTCTCTTTCTGTTTTGATTAACCCATACACAACTCTGACCACACTGCATGAAACACAGCTCTTTAGCAACACTCATTTAATAACTCCTTGAACAAAACAAAATATACTTGCTTCTACTGCAGACTGACAGGTAAGTTTGCATGTAAACAGTAGTTTTAAACTTCAGAAATAATATAGAAGTCTGGTTGTAAAATACAACATCCCCTCTGAAGATTGTGAGCCCATGAACTGATTAAAGAGATTGACTTTAATGTGTTATCTTCACCATTATGTTTACTACTACTGCTACAGGGCTCAGTTGACCCCAGAACAGCTCAACAGAGTTCAGAACGACCTCAAGACACCAGTATCTTTCCCATGGTGCTGACTAGGACATGCTCCATCAATGCCCAGTAAATGGGATCCCAGTACAGCAAAGCACAGCAGAGGAAGAAAAGTCCTAGTCAGTTCTGCAAAGACTCAGTGTTACAACACATACAGCCTCATACTCCGCTTCAGAAGCAGTGATCATCCAAGAGTGCTTCCAGTCCATTTCAGGGAGAGCACACAGTACTGACTCACAGTCATACCAGTACTGAATCTTGACAGTTGATGTTAATACCACCAGATATTTGCAGCCTCCTGTCTACAAACTGCTATCTGACGTCAAGGAGTTGAAAAAACATGTGAAGAAGTTCTTGAAGGCCCCACATTTACAGCTTCAAACAGTAAGGAAACCTGAAATAATCAGCAGCAGACTTTGCAATGCACAAACAAAGTTACAGCAGTTTAAGAAATTGCTTCCAAACATTTGTAGTTCTCCTTGGTCACACCAAGGAAGTCTCCATAAGAGAACCAAGGCAGACATCTGGGAGTCTGTCCAGTCACTGCTTCAGTCACACTCTTTAACACACCTGCATTCATGAATCAACACTCTTGAGAGTAAAAGCTGTTACCAAAGGCTGCTTTAGTCCATTTGTGTGACTTTGACTCAAAAATGTGCAGACATATTTAAACTGCCAGGAACCATGTCTGAGGTTCCTGAAAGGTAATCACTAATATTAGCAAAGCAGTTCTTCAAATTTACTCCTATAAATAATGGAACAGTCAGAGAACATAGAACAGTTTGGAGACATTAAGGATAACCTGGTCTTAACCCACCTGCAATGTGCAGAGACACCCTTCTCTAGAGCAAGTTGCTCTGTCAAAAGAAATATTAATACTGCCGAACATGAGGGAGCTGAGGAAGCTGCTCTGAATCTCTTAACTGTTAATTGCTGCCTCCTTGATGTATCATGATACCAGACTGAAACAATGCGAAAGTAACATGAAAGGCAGAGACACATCACACTGAATGCGTTACTAACATACCACACATGAGATGCCAGCAAGAACTCAGTCAAACAACCGTACACACAGAGTCTTTGGGTAGACAGGAACTCTTCAGGAACAACTGAATGGAAAGAGATGATAACCAAAGCATGGGACTTGGTCGGTTGAAGAATGGTTTTACTCTTTTAATAATAACAGTAATTTAGAAGAAAGGACAAGTTGCGTAGGTTTCAAGAATGAAGCTGTTTCCATGTGAAAAAAGTCCTGGTGTACACCAGAAAATGCACATTTGTTAGTGCAGTCTTAGCTAAACTGATGGATGAAGAAAATGTATCATTGTTTCAGATGGGATTTCTGAAGCAGGAAAAACTGCAAGATCAAAGGATAGACATTGCTGCAACTGATTTCACAGTATTATAACATAAGAAAAGTATTTCTGATTCATAATGGATAAAAATGTTCCTATGTCAGCAACACTGTGCAGAGAATTTGCAAGTCATAGGCACTGGTACCTAGCTAGATATATGTTCAGGAAAAAATGAGTTCCAGATGAAAAGCCTGAGCAACTGGAAGATAGAAAACTTTCAAAAGACATTCAGACTACAGATACCAAGGAAAAAACAGTCAGAAGGAGATTAAGGGTATTGTTTTACTGTGTTGATCTTGACATCTCAATGTCTAGCTGGTAACCTTCAGAGAGATATCAGAGATTTTCATTTGGGTAGAAGCAGCTTTCGACTGACTGAAAGATATAGCCTAGGAGGAAAGAAGGATGCAAGTTTAAATGTGCCACATAGAAAATGGCTTGGGAAGATGGAAGATGAAGAAGATCTGATAAACAGTACACTGGGGAAGAAACAAAGAAGAAAATCTTCAGAAGATAGCTGAGGTCAATTGCTTCGAAAGCAACTGATGGCAGAGAGAATGAGGTTGGAATTCAGGCTCTGACATTTTGTTCAGAAGCATACAGATGATAGATGTAATGTAGGCATCCACCCTTAACTGGCAACAAAGATTCTATTGCTAGGACTTGCAAATGGTCTTCATTTTACCAAACTGAAACATGACAAAAGTAAAGCTCAATTCTCTCTGTCACTCAGATTTCAATGTAAAATCTACAAAGATTGCACTCATCAATCTGAAAGGAGAAAATAAAACAAATGTTCCTCTAGAGTTTCTGAATAATAATAGAGAAGAATCAAGTGCATTTGCCTTTCAGGGTTATATATATACACACATACACATATACATTATATAGATAGATATATTTACATAAATATCTTTTACGTCTGAATCAGTTGCATTTCATGCTCAGTTAATTTAAAGGTGTTTTGGATTTTCCCATTGCAACCAGATGATAATTATTAATGTGAAGAAAAACAGTGAAATACAGGGTCAGCATAAACTGTTTTTCACTGAGCATCAAAGGCAATGATGAAAATGGTAGATTAGGGTAGAACAGCTTAACAGCTTGATATATTACAATTTGCCCTAGACTGGATTGTGATAAATTTTTCAAGACTGTGAATGAGGTAGGAAGAAAGCACAGAAGGAGCACAGACAGTATGATGGGCCACAAAAGGGATCCTTGTGGCACTGAACACTGCAGCAAGACTGCCCTTCATTTTGGTACAGATACGTCCTTCATTTTCTGCACTGCACAGCAATTAGACTGGTGATATTGACATGTGATGTGCAAAGAGACGAAGACTGGGGGATGGGGGAAAAGATTGCTAAATGGAATCCATCTCAAATGCCTTTAAATATCAAAACCATAATTATCTACTTTTGAATGAGACTTTTCAGCCTTCATTTGGAGCCAAATGGGAGACACAGGCACCTCCAGAATAGTCAGCTGCATGGTATACCTGCCTCAAAATGAGGTGGATATTCCTCTTCTTTGACTATAAATGATTTGAGGCATATTATTCTACAGGCAGATTCTTAGGTCTGGGCAAGTGAGTCTGGTGTTTTTATTAACCTTTCATTTCCTTGTCTTTTCACAACCTTAGGGTGAACCCTCAATTTTGGTGCAAAACTTCAACAGACTCTGGGGGGAGAGAGAATGAGGGGAAAGTCAGACACCATTACATTTAACTGGTGCTGTATAAAAAGCATCAATAACTTTCACCAGATTTTTGTGTATTTTTTACTTTAGTATCCTTCATACACGGACTGCATTCACAAGTTACACAGTGATACAGAAATTTCTTGCAGAAAAAACATAGCTCATTCAGATACGGTAAGAATTCCACAGATCTGCTCTGCTGTGACTCTTGTGCATGCAGACAGCCTTGCTCCTCCTAGAATTTCTTTGATCATTTATTCCCCCACAGAAAAGTCATAAATAAGCCCTGTGCATCTCGAAATATCCCGTGTTTGGCCACGAGGAGACTCCATGCTCCTGTATTCTTCTGAAATACCAGGAGTGTATTTCCTTCAATCTGGGCAAAGGGAATGGGTCAATGTAGAGTTTTCAAGTGCTTTTCTAACAGAGCTTTGTGTTTTTCATTGCAAATTGTGACTATTAACAGAAGATGCCTAAAGATCTTGCAAAATGAAAACCCACGCCCTGTCTCTTCTGTTTTCAATTGAATTGGAATGAATTGTTCTAATTCTGGCACTGAAATTAAAACATCCTAAATTACAGTAATTTGTTTCTCTTTGTGAGTCATTATATACTCAGAGACTGCACATGACTCAGGCTATCAGCAAGGGTTCAATCCTGCAGGAGTCAACAGGTTAAAGCTCTCAGCTAAGTCTGCAGAGCACACTGCACGCACCCCAGCCCCGAACACAGTATTGTCCTCCAGTTATGTGATTGGGAAAAGGTATAGAGATGTTGCTAGGGGAAAACATTTTCCACCACTGAGCTCTCCATGTTGATTGCTTGAGCAGCTTCTGGTTGCTCAGGACATCTGCCAGTCTGCAATCTGCTGCAGCAAGAAGGCAGCCCTGAGGGACAGTGTAATTCTTGGAGCATCTGCCTCCTGGGGAACAGCACTTGGTCCTTGCTCCCCTTCCTCTGGCCTGGGGCTGTGATCTGGGCCACTCCAGGCTGAGATCCAGCTGTTCTTTTATTTCACTCTGCTGCTGTGACTTTTAACCATTTCTTACACTTATCCACATCCTGACAGGGAGCAGTGAGAGGAATGAGGACGACAGGAAATGCGTCCCTGTTATGGCTGGTAGCACCTAATGCTACCTGGGGCGCTCTGGGGATGCTTGGAGTAAAATATAAACATTTAAATTGGAGAGAAATGAAGAAAATCCTATCACTACTGTTTTATGAGAAATACATTAGTATATAGATAAGAAAATTACCTGTAAGATAATCAAGGCATTCCAACAATTTCTTCTCCCTGGTAAAATCAAGTGCGAAAGTATCGAAAGTATCGTTGAGATTAATTTCAGGAATTAGAACCTGGGAGGATGCAGTTGCCATGGAAACCCTATAATGGAAAGGAAAGGTCTTTTAGCACATCCAAAGACACAATAGCTTTTACAACAAAGTAGAATCTAATCATCATGATCACTATCAATTCTCCAACAGCTTGACAAAAAATTTTACAAGTATTTTATTTATATTGGCTGTTAGGAGTTTCTCTGCCAATTTTACTTTTGGAAGTAAAGTCTCCAGTAAAAATCTCTTGGTACTTAGATTTTGTCTAATGTGTATAGTGTTAGATAAGTTTTTAATAAAATACAGATTGAGCAACATTATACTTTGAACTGCTCTTTCCAGTCACCTCTGAACTGAAGTAGCATTAGCATGATTTTTATCTGTGTTTTAAGAGATCCTGACAGATGCTGCCTCTCCCAAGCCCCATTTTTTCCCATGCAATTCCTTGCTACAGGCATTCCTTCACAGTGCCGTCTCAAGGGCTTGCTGCAGATCACCACACCTCCTCAGCTGTTTAGCACAGCACACTGCTGTTAAATTCAAAAAGCACAAGGGAAGATAAAACCAACAGATGTCAGCACAGTTTATTTTGAAAAGCTTTTCCCTGCAAAGCATGTGTGCATACTTACTTCGAACTAAAGTGTTTCCTTGCCTACCTTCTCTCAGGAGCTACATCCATTTTTTGCTTGTCCACCAGTTAAGGACATTAAAAAATGAACTTTTAAAAGAAAGCTGCCAACAGGATTTACTTTTTGGATCCATTAGCCTGCCATTGCTAAACATTTGTTACTGCATTGCTGGATATTGGTAATGCGTACAGAAAATTCAGGAGAGAATTGTGCAAAGAGGTTATTAAACCTCGCATTATACAACAGAAAACTGTTTTGGTTTGGAGGTAAACACACAATCACGAGCACAGTATATGTCATTTCTGTCATTCACGAGGTGTCAGGTCAAAATGTTTTCATTGCTTCAATTAACAGTTTCCCAAATTGGAGTATTTCACCGTAGATGAGACTGAAAAGGCTGCAAGCCAACACTTGCTACTAAATACATTTTGAAGTAGAGTTAGGAAAGTCAAAAATTGAGCTGCACTTATTGATTTCCACATGGCTTTCAAAGACTCATCTGAGGAGGTTTCCTAGTCAGTAACTCTTGCCATAAAGTTTTCAGCACTGTTTCTCTATGAAACGGATATTCTTAGTTTCCCATCTCTCACACTCCAAGTAGTTCACCTGCAGCTGCAGTTGTGCTGTCATGTTTTTAGACCTAGTAGAGAAGCAAGATGTATGCTTCCTGTAGGGCCATACATTTCTTTCAGGGCAGATGCAGGATGACACACACCTCCAAAAAAGTCAGCAATGGACTTACTAAGAAACCAGCAAGCAAGTACACAAGGAAAAAAGTTTCTTTGAAGAAGACCTTATCATCAGGCTCTTTCAGGACAATACAGAGTACACTGTGATTGTGTTAAAGTCAGTTTCTGGTGGTTCACTGTCTCAAAGGTCATGTCATTATTTCAGGTTCAGATGAATGAATTTCCTCTTGTACTTTCTGTTTGCTCCATCTGACACCGTACTTGATCGAAAAGGAGTTTTCTAGGATTAATGGAGTTCACCATTGTATATAATCCATGATATAAATCATTGTAGCACGTGTAATGTCTGCTATACATAGTTACTTGTTGTGCTTACAAAAGAGAACATTATACTACAATTACTTTGAAACATATGTATGAAGAAACACAACAAACATAGTTTCAGAAGGCTATTTCGGCTCCAGGAGTTCAGGACCCTGGTGAGAGTGTTACACGAGTAGTCTGAGAGCAAATAAAATATTGCTCACCACATGTGAACTAAGAGACTTACTTGTGAGAAATAACTTTTTTTTCTCTCTTTCTCCATCCGTAATTTGTCTGAAAGCATCTGCTTTTTTTTTTTCCCCATTCTTAGTTCTTGCTTTAAATTATTTTTTTTTAATTTGCAGGGCACTAACAGCCATCTCATTACACATAAGCAATCTGTGATAGCCAAGAATTAGATTTGATTAGACACATATGTCAGCTGGTCTCATTTCTTTGACTCTATTTATGATGCAATTGTTCATTTCAACAAATCCAAAATGGAGTTTCTCTGAATGTTCCCTGGTAGTCTGTGAAAAAGTTCTGTATCTCCACAGGTTTCTGCCCTACTGCTTATTCCACTGAATACTGAAAAAAGGCCTTACTCTCACCTTCAGTATTTTCCCCGTGGCACTCATATATATTCTGTGATAGTTTTGTTAACAGCATCAGTTGGGAAAAGCCAGTAGCAACATCTATCTCAGAGATAGAATACAAAATAGGGTCCAAGTCTGACAGATCAAATTTAATCAGTTGTCTTGCCTTTCCATTCTCAGCAGAGTTTCTACTCTGTGAACTTGTAATGAGAAACCCAGTGATTTTGTCTTGTTTATAAATTGATTAAAACAGCTTTGGAAAATGTATAATCTTGGAATCTGCATACAGTGCTCCAGAGTAAGTGATTGGCTTAAAAACAACAGATACCAAAAGAAGGGAATTTTGTGATATGGATGAGGTAAAAGTTGGCTGGATGTTGTGAAGAAACGACGTGAACTTAATTTTTAAAAAAAGCAAAACAAGAAAGCTGAATCAATAAAGGTTTTTTATAATAGTTTTCTTAATCACTGTCACAGGTACATGCTCCTTCTTTTGTTTCTCTTGCTAATGGGTGAACAGCTGATAATTCCAAGTGAATTTCATCAGAAATTACTGTTGACATTCAGTGGGAATGTTTCAACCTTCACAACACTTATCTTGAAACCAGAATGAATTTTCTGACAGCATGGGGTCCTGAAAACACTAATTCCCTTGTCTTTGATATATCTGAAAAAGAGCAAGGATGCTGGAAGTAGCAGAAATTCCCTGCACCCAGGAACCCAGAACAGTATCCTTCATAATTTCCAGACATCCAAATTGTTGAACCCTCAACTATTTGAATGGGCTACCTGAGATGTACATCACACGTTCCCAAAACTACACATTTTCATAGAATCACAGAACTATAAGATCCTGAGTTGGAAGGGAACCATAAGGGTCATCAAGTCCAATTTGTAGTTTTGTTACCTTGCTGCTCACGGTTTTGTAAGACTATCAAATTTCTTCTAGGGAATGTACTTGTTCCCTTATTTCTTTCTGAATCTATGAACTTTTCTAATTGTTCTGATACTTATTTCACTCCCTTTCTTCACTACTCTTCTTTTCAAAGGGATGTTTTGATTTAGCATTACATCAATGTCTTTCCTCTGGTACAGCACAAAGCGGTGTTACTGGGGAATGGAGCAACTCATTCTCCCCTCTTTGACCACATTATTGCAGTGGTGGGACAAAGCAACACACAGCAACTTAACTGCATGAAACTGAGGTTCTCCTGTTTATCAAGACGAACATCATATTTACCTTTCAGTGATGTTTTTAGCAGTTTGCAGGAAGCGAGCATGATCGTTCTCCTTCAGCGACTGCTCAGCCTGAGAGATGAGGGATGTTGAGCGCTCAATGCACTGTTTGCAGTTGGCAATCTGCTGAGCCAGTTTTCTCAACCTCACCACCTTGTGTGGAAACATAAAAAAAGCAGTCACTTCACTAAGGTCACAAATCACTATTACATTTGCATTTCTGAGGCAGAACTGACATGGAATGGGGAACCCAAGACAAACGGCCTCCCCACTGAGAGCTTCTTTCACACCAGTTTGATGTTGATTGCCTTCCACTAGCCACACAACATTTTTAATAAGGAGACAGGCACAGCCTTCATGCCTCAAAATTTTCCACACGGAAAAAAACAGTAGAGAGCCAAAACAAGCACAGCTGGTCTATTTTCCAGCAGAAGAAACGTCATTTCCTGGTACTTTCTGCTTACATGATAACTAAAGGCTATTTAGATAACCATTTCCCTGAAGTAAAGAGATCAGTCTCAAAGACAGATTACAGACTGCGTATTTTTATTTTCTATTACTGAGGTAAATTTCATAAAAAAATAATCTGAAAATGAAACTCCATAAAAAAGACTTAATTTCTACCAACAATACACACCTGTCCTTTTCGTTTCAAGGTTTTAGTCAATCAAGGTGGCTTTTTGGGGGCTATTTTTAACCAGATAAAAGCACAGTAGTACTGAAGAGATGATCATTATTACTGAAAACATATGTTCTGGAGATAAACAAAGTAGATGTGACTGTAATCACTAGCTGAAAGGTTAGGGAGGGGCACAGTCAATTCCCCATTTAAAGACAATGTTGGCTAACAAAACTAATAGTTCCTGAAAGGTCTGGGAGTCCTTCCCGTTGTTATCGCACCGGGATTGTTGCTACTTCATAGTTTGAACAGGAGTAAGGAAAAGGAAGGAAATGAAATAATCTGGAGTTTAGAAAGGCATTAAGGTTCAGTTACAAGAAAAATGAGGAAACTAAACACTATGTGGATTAGCAAAAAAAGTGCAAATTTACGATCATGATAAAATTCTAAACATCGGGAATGAGGGCATAAACTTTGAAGCTGTTGAGTGTAATTTCAGATATAATTGTGACAGGAGTTTGACATTCTAAGCAGAGATGAGAGTATCTTAGTGCTCCTATATGGTAGTTAAAATCTGCAGGAAAAAAATACCTTTTGGAAAACTTTCAAAAAAAAAATTACTGTCCAAACTATTAGTGATCTGTAACATGGATGTCTCTTTCAAGAGTAGAAGAGGTAAAGAGAAAAATGCAGGAAAAGCATAAAGATTTTGAGAATGCCACTGATCTGATCAGGCTCTCTCTCTCCTCACAGTTCAAGTACTCCAGCATTCAACGCCTTGGAGGCTCTCCCCTGAGCTTCCTCAATTGTCCCTGTCTTTCTGTGCTGGGAATCCAAACCTGGATACAGGAATGGGTTTTATAGGTTTTAGGTGATTAGTGATAGTAAAGAAGGAGCTGCACTCCATTGTAAGTTTCCTAAGTCTGAATGCGCAGCCCTGCAGTTGTAGCTAGAATTCCAAGAAAAATATGCCAGTCTTTGCCTTCCAGAAAGACTATGGAGAGAAGTCACTGGTTGCTCTAAAAGAAAATACCTGGAGCTGAATTTCCTGTGGTTTCTCAGATTTTCTGGCCAACAGAGAGCTCTCTGGACACTGTAATCCTTACCAAGTTTAATGACCATTATGGTATACGCATAACTGCTCAGAAAAGACTAGCCTGATTCTCACTTTAAGAGTAGATGAAGAAGTAACCTTAATTGTCCACCTAGCTCAGCATCTAGTTTCAAACAGTCCAGTAGTGGAGGCATCAGTCTGGGAAATAACACTTTCTCAAAGGAGCGACTCGGCCAGCAGCAGTCTGTGGCTGATGGATGTCCTGAGGCTGAAGTGGCATTGCAGCATTTAATTTTGCATTTCTGTTGTTGTTACTGCTGTTTTCTGATTTTTCTTCAATTTGTTTTTCTTTCATGAATTAGTCCACATGACTCTTGACTCCATGAATCTTTCAGCATCTATAGCATTCTGAGAAAAAACATTCCAGACCTAAACTGGCCCTCCACTGGTACCACTTCTTGGTTAAACAAAGCAGACCAAAGAATGGGGATATATTCACGTACATTTGGAGTCAGTTGTACTATAAATCTTTATAGTTTTAATGGACATCAGAATACATGTTCTCAAGCAATCAATTTTTAAAAAGCAACTGATGTATACAGCATAAATCCAAAATAAGGGCAAGATTTCTACTTCATTGAAGGCACAGCTGGTCTCAATACATAGGGGAACACAGTTGAAACAATAATTCAGAAGGCCATCATTTCCATGTAGAAGGGAATTACATTTTGTTAACAGCATGAGGAAATTCAGGTTCTGTCACACAGTGTATAGGACCTGTAGTTTCAAACATGTTTAAGTCAGCTCTTGCCTGCAGGCTTTTCATTTCAAGTTAATTGGAATAACTTGACAGCTGAACGAACCATTTAACCTGCTCTTGACTTTGTTCCTTTCCTGAGTCTTTCCCACACAAGAAGAGTTTATATTCGACTTGGTTAGTTTAGCAGTTAAAGAGTAAACACCAAGTACCAATTAAATAAGGATGTTAATTCAATTCTAATGTGATTCTGAGTTAACAGGTAGCTAGCTCAGTGCACTGAAACTTGAATATAAGAGATTTTACTGCTCAGTATGTTTACCACTAATAATCATCGTAACTCAGTTAGAAACGTATAGAAAGTACTGTGGCACTTTGTGAAAGTTAAAATTTTGGAGACAGGCTGTCAGGCATATAACAGAGGGAAGGAAGCATTAATTTATGTAACTGTTTACCGACAGTGATATCATTTCAGTGTTTACCCTAAAAAATAATAATTGCCTGTAGGAAGAAAAGCACTAAATAAAGTGTAGAAGTCTGACATACTAACCTTAGCTGATTTCATTCCCCTTTGTGAAGGAGCAAAAAAAGTAGTGTCCCAGGACTACACAGAGTGACTTACAAATTTTTAAAGACCTGAAGTCAAAAAGCTGTGAGCATAAAGAAGCAATGTTGTTTCTGTGATCTACAGAAGAGAAGCTGTTACCTTTCCTTCCTTGATTTTAGTTCCAATTATTTGTCGCCTTTGTTGTATTATTTCAATGAGCTGGTCACATTCTTCCATCAGCTTGGTTTCTTGTCGAGATGCGTTTACCTACAAAGTAAACCATATTGATTATCAAAGCCTTTTTTGTTGTTTTCATTTTCATTTTTCTAATTTAAAAGTTGTTATTTCTAAAAAGTTGGTTTTCACTTTTTTTTTTTCAACGCTGTTCCGTGTTCAGTTTATATTTTGTTTTGATTTTCCTGTCTTGGACTTTGTGAAATACTAAAGCATGACTGAATGTTTCATTTGTACATTTTGTAAGAGGTAGGACTTGAGAATAGGTACTCATTTCTAACTCAAGTGAGAAAAGCCAGTTCCTGTGACGACTGAGGGAAGTCAGTTATAGCCAACAGTTGTTAGATGTGGAAGCTCTTCAGGAGTTACATAACACATCACAGATTCAGAAAATACATAGGACTGCATGGATGCTCACACATGTATGAGTGCAAGTACTGGATGTCACATCCCTCTAGTACAGAACCCAGTCTCCATTAGCTGCTAATGCCAGCATCTGCTAGCAAGGTATCTTAAGAAGGCCAAGCATGTACGGTGCTTCCCATGAATACTACCTCATCCTCCAACTAGTTTCAGCTCAGAATCAATTTGAACTAGACATGATTTTTACATCACTGTTAATTCTAACAAGAGTTATCTTCTGTGGATTTACCAGATTACTGGTTTATCCTCTTGTAGGGCTTCTTTTCCAAACTGAAGAGTCTGACATCACTCAGTCTTTCTTCACACAAAAGCCAGATCATACTTTCAGTCATTCTCAGTTCCTTCTCTGAAACTCTGCCAGGTCTAACATCACCTTTTTGATATGAATAGCAGAACTGTACTATATGCTCAAAGTGCAAACTATGGAGTTATATAGCGACATTATACGACTATTTTCAGTGTCCATATAGTGGTTTCTGAAAGATTCAAGTAACCAAAGATCCAAGTGACATTACTTAGTCATGTGTATGGAATGTCTTCTTTATCATTACTATGATGAAATATCAGAATATAATAACTGTGCTGATGCAGACATAATATGAGCTGCTGAAACTGCTTTTAGCACCAAAAAAAATCAAAATTAAAAAAAAAGCCAGAAAATAAGCAAACTTAAAATAGAAAAGTTTTGTTTTCCAGATGAAAATGTTTTGTTTCTGAATGAGACTGACTTTTTTCAATGGAAAGACCACATTCCATATGACAAGCAAAATGTACCTCCCCACCAGCAGTAGTATGTATCACTTACATAAACAGTTTAAGGAGAAATAAAAAAGGCAAAACGTTCTGATTATATGTATAATGGAGAAGAAATAAAAGGAGTGATTTCAGAGTTGAGCTTCCATACTCATTGTGCCAAGAGGGTAAAGCAGCCCTCACTCCTGGCCAGTTTCTCCTAGAACTACATACACTACATCACCTTTTCCATTGGACTAGTAGAGCTAGTGGTGAACCACAACAGGGAACAGTTCCAGGTGAAAGCTAACTATATTTTCCCTGCTAGGTTATTTTTTTCCAGTCCAATGAACACCTTGATCTGCCTCAGCCTTCTTTTTTTTTTTTTTTTCTTCCAACAATGTTTTTAAACATGCGTTTACCTGTAAGCATATTACAGAGCTCATTAAGATTAAGCAAATGCCTATATGTCTAAGTTCGGGCCAGGACCAACTTTATAAATACCTTCTTATGTGTAACACATTGTGTCCTCTGGGCAAAGAGGGGACTTGCTTACAAAGACTTGCTTTCATTAAGATTTTGGATTATCCCCCTCAAACCTTTATAAAGTTAAAGTTTAGTCACATATTTCATTGACTTAAATATTAATTATGCTGTCAGGGTTATAAAGAGAAAATATAGTCATTTCTTGAAATGGACAGATGGTACTGAAAATTCTGAAGAGTGTTGCATGCAGAAGGTGAAGACATAGAAAGTACTTTTGCCATGCAGTTTTAGGTGCCTATTTATCTACTTAGGATAATAATGTCCTCTGCCTGGCTTCCCATCAGAGTCCGTGAGGAGAGACAGACCATGGAGTAACTCACCCAAGGCCTCTGACAGCTCATACATCTCTCCACTGATAGTTTAGGGAGTCTAGAACTTGTCAACTAAAATATCAGACTTACTGAAGGCCAAAAATTGGGTTATGTGAAAGCTGTCCTTCCCACTCCACATCTTATCATCATTCCACCAGCCCAGCTGTATAACATCTTCTGGTCAAGCACTGTGCTTTGGTGTGAACTTCTGCAGCGCTGTTTTCAACAAGGTATCCAACACAAAAACTTCCCCTGCACAAACACCTATTTCACAAGTGGACTGAAATTCCACCACGGTGGAGAATCCCAAATGGGCTCAGTCAGAGGCAACAATCCTGTTTGCTACACGTGGATGCAACTCTTTTTACATCAATACCAAGGTTTGCTCATGCCAGTGTTGACTTTGGCACTGAATTACTGTAACAATTCACAGGCTTTTTGAGTAGCTTCCACTCAAAGTGCTATTTCTATCACCACTTATATCATGACTGTGTTTTGCATGGTAGACCTGAGTACTGTTTAGGGTGACTTTCGTGAGAGTTCAGAAAGTCATTAATGCCCAGGTGGTTTAAAAAATAAAGTACTAATTAAATTTTAAATTAAGAAACTCTAGGCTAAGAAAAACAAAATGCTTGGAAGAAAACTTTGAATTTCTTACACAGTCTGCAGAGTTCTCTTTTTCCTTTGAAATCTGAAAAGTATACTCTTTTAAAAACTTCATTTGAAGACATTTCCAATGTTATAGTTTGCATAAGCTTATTAAAACTGGAAGGAATATTTCCAAAATTATTTTATATGTCTGAGCCTTACATGAAAAAAGAAAACAACATTTAATTTGGGGGTTTTTCTCAAGCTGAAATACTCCTTAATCAAATTCTCAGCCTAGAAGGCCTCTGAATCAGTAATAACTTCATAATTGAGCACATGCCTAACTTTAAGTGCAGCATATTAGCAATGGCCCTAAAGGGACTACTTTTGAGATTAACACTGAATATTATTTACTTGTGTATTTCTGAGGATTCATATGTCAGACCAAAGAGCCAGAGGCGTGGAACAGTGCTCCGTTGTACAGGTGCTACAGAAATACCAGAATAAGACTTTGCCTTCTGCTTCAGTCCTTTGATGAACAGCAACCTTGACAATAACTGCCAGCTGGGACTGGCCAAGGAATGCAAGTTCTGTCTGATGAAAATATTTGAGGTTTTATGTTCTACATTTTTCCACATTAAAAACAAGCCTTCTTTCCAAAGAGTTCATTAAAAAAGACTAAGAGTCTCATTTGAAAAGTCTGGAGGCTGTGTCACTGACTTTGGTTGTGGGAGGCTCTGAATCATGCAGAGAACAGAATTAATTCTTGGCACCCTCCATCCAGGGTAAATATCAGTTCTTAAATATAGGATTTTCATTGTCCAAAAGTTTATGCTGGACTTGGAGACAACTTTCTGTTGAAAGTGTAGCTGATATCAACACACTTTCTTTTGGCATTAGAAAACTGCTTAGAAATCCATAACCGTAATTATATTAAACCTAAAGTATTTTTGTTCTGTTGGTATCATTTTAAAAAACTTCTTTTCCATACCACAAAACTTTTGAAAACAAACTACTAGGAGTCTTTGTTAGGATTCAGTGAAGTTATGACATTTCCCATAGCCAAATAAACAAGAAAGGTCTTATTTTAGTCCTTTTGCTTTCATGGGTAATTTATGCCTACTTCCCAAACATCTTAGTACCTCAGACAATTAACTGGAAAAAAAAATAGTCAGAGATCATTCCATGTTTTCCAGACAGATGGATATGGTCTAATGGCCTAAGCCTCAAGGAGAGGCTGTTAAACAATAGAGAAATAGGGTTTCCTCACATCTCTGACAGGGAGCTGGAAACCACAAGCCCTCCTGACCCAAAGGGGAAAGCAGGCCAGCTGCTCCCAGCTCCACAAGCCGAGAACTGCACTGGAAAGCATTCTACTCTCTGTAGAGGCTTCCTAGGCTTTAATCTTCAGAGACCGGAGTTAAACTGCAACTTAGGTCATATGAAAATGAAAATGGTGGTTTCAAAGTCCCCAGCAGATGTTTGGGAAATCACAAAACTGTAATGCTGCTAGTGGTTCAAGGTTACAGGAAAGCTTCTACAGTTAATTCAAAGGCAAACAGAGTGTCATAGGACTGAATTCATAGTATGAAAACGAATGTACCAGAATCAAAGGATATTTTAGTATCTCAGCAGACTTTTTTTCCACAGGAGCAAAACTCTCTCTTTGGTATTACGTATGGGTGAGGCAATTTTATCTACAAGAGCAAATGCTGAAGTCCTTCTTTGACAAATAATCCCAAAATGACAAAACAAAATAAGACACTCTAAGAGGCTGCCTGCTTTTTTTAAGACTATACCGACTGGGATAAATTAATCAAAACCAGAGTAATTTTTATTCACTAGTCTTCCATTAGTTGTGCAAACTGAAATAAAGTAGGCTGTAGAAAGATCTCTGGAAAGTGAGGTAGATTTTAGCTTTCCTATTTAAAATGGTCTACATGCCTCAAAATGCCACAGGCATGGCCATCCAGGTAAGGAAGGAATATCAGCTTTTCTTTATGGGGGTGGGTTGATGGTTATAGGATTACTATTTATGCATAGATCAACAAAAAAAAAAAATCAGAAAAAAAAAATGCATTAATTCTGCTTAACAACCAATACTTTATTGTCACATATTTCTTTCTCCTTAGGTTTTGAGCCTGAATTCCTGTCCAGGAATTCTTTCATATCTATTTGATAACACAGGTTATTCAACTTAATTTTGTAGAGCAAAAGCAACTCTTAGACTAAGACTTTTTCAGGTTTTATCAAGCCTGAGAATAAAACTGATTTTATCTATTGTGACAAATGGTGCCTTTGGAATTATGTGATATTAATCAGCTTGCCATCTGAAGGGATCAACTACAACTGCTTTAGACTAAATTGGTGCAAGAGAAAGGAATGGCCATCTCCCATTTCAAGGTGCCAGAGGCTTTGTTTTTGTTTGCATTCTACATTTATCTCTAACTTGTGTTTAGAGGCAGTCTCAGCGCAGGTTAAACAAAGGTCAGCACAAAAGTACAGCAACTGACTCTGGCTACCTAGGAATTTGGTGAATGAAGAGCCAATTAGGCCAGGATAGCTGTAGCTCTTTGAGTCACACTGATAAGGCTATCTTTCCCAATCTTGACTATAAGTAAACCTTTTTAGATGTCTGAAATACTCACATGACTCACTCAAATATTATTTTAAAGGGTTTTTTGCCTTGCTGTGCTTTGAAGCAGATGGTTGAGAAACTAACCTGCAAGGATCCAAGCAGTCCTCCAGTGACATTTAAAATCCGATCAGAGGAACAAAGCCAAACAAAACAAACAAAAACAACACAAATTTCATGGAAAGCAAACAAATCATTTTCCATTAAAAACATTAAACATCTTAAATTCAAATTGTCTGGAAAATTCTAATAAAGAACCAATCCAGATATGATTAGGCTGACAGATAACAGACTAGGCCTGCTTCAAGAAACCGAGCATCATTTTTTATGAAACACAAATGCAGCATGGTGCTGAAGTTAGCCTTTTCCAGCGTTGGAGAGCACAGTGGAGGAAAGATATTTACTGAGAGAAAAAATACAGTTTCACAGCTAGGCTAAACTGCTCTGGGATCATACTACCATAAATAACAAAGTCTTTCCCCACTTTCCTTGTACGTGCTGAACCTGGTATGGCTGCCTGGGGAAATGGCTGTGCTGTGCTCACCTGGCTGACTTGGACATTGCACTGACACACGGGAAGCAAGCAGAGCAGCACAGCTGGGAGGGCAGCAGCACAGAGGGGGCATTTCTGGCAGCAGTGATGTTTAAGACTGGATTAAGCTGTTAGTGAAACCAGCCCTTAGGAGGGATGTGTTTTTTCAAGACACTAAGAGGGTTATATTAATCCATTAGTTTAAGTCATTATTTTTTTCCCTTTCTGTTAATCCATTCTTTGAACCTAAATAATAATATTTTATTTTTTAATTGAACAGTATTTACTTATTTATTGGTCTGATTTTGTTTTTCCTGCTGACACCGTGCCTTTATGTCATGTTAAGCAAAATATTCCACTTGGTTTATTCAGGGTAGAAAAACAAAAGCAATTAAGTAATCGCTGAAGTTCAAAGGATGCTGAAGATGAACGCTTGCATCCAGCAGGACAGTACTTAAAATGCTCATCCAGGATCTGATGTCTCTGGCCCAGTATTTAGCCTACTTGCTAGAGAAACAATGCCTTTGGTCTCTTTGCTGCTCTTGTTATTGTTCAGCAACTTCTGTTAGAATAGATAATAGAGAAACTTAGGAGTATTTTGTTCCCATAAAGGTAAATGTCTCAAAGGCAGAGTTCCAAAAAGTAAGGGCATTTTGACTGCAGAGTTAAGCTCTCAGATGGTGGGCACAAAGTACTACCGGCTGCATTACCTGATTAGTGATTAGCAGTGGCTGAAATTTGCTTTCTAATTCCAAGGCCAACGTTTTTCAGGGACATCAGTCTGATACAAATGCAAACATACACCCATGTATAGGTGTAAGGTAGAGAAAGAGATGGAGGGAATGGAAACTAGTCTTTTTACCAGGTAGTGACAAATATTCCTACTAGTTTATATACAGTACATGCGACCCATATCATAATTATGACTCCAAAAGTTACAAAACAGTTTTAGGTGCAATAACATATTCTACTATATGCCTAATCTGTACATGAAGTGTATGCATAAGTGCTGCAGTTCTAGACACATATGTATGATCAATTATGCATTTAATTAGTCATTTGTGAAAGCAATTAAATGTTTCCTTAGGCAAATAGTATTTGACTACTAGGCTAGGGCATCCTGGGCATGAATTGAGGACATCCTTGAATGAGTATTAATTCTGAAATATCCATATACTTAGTATGTTTTGTTAGTTTTATTTCTGAAATTTCTTGACTATTACATAAAATTAGGACTCACTGAAGCTTCCTTGAAGCTACTTTGAATGAAATCAAGTTTTATGAGAGTTGAGTTAAAGGTAGAACTGAAGTAGTTATAAACCAAAAGTGGATCATGCCATGTATTCATCATCTAGACCAAGTTAACAGATAAAACATCTTCCTCTCATTAGAACAGATAAAATATTTTCCTCTCATTAGAAACTGTCACAGGAAAAAAAATGCTGTAAACTATCCTTAGGGTTTTAGGCAAATCAATTTGCTAATTAGCTACTCATTGAGAAAAATAGCTCACAATTTCCTTCAAGTTCTTCTCCTGCCTATTTAAAAAAAAAAAAAAAAAAAAAAAATTTTTTTTAAAAATTTATAAATATACTTTAT
>VXAB01012441.1:501652-596341 GCA_013399175.1 Odontophorus gujanensis
AAGTCAGTTACTTCTAAGACTTTATAAATAGACTATAGCTGTTGAACAAGAATCTTGTATCTTTGCAAAACCAGGAGGTGTTAGAACAGAAAAAACAAGGAGTTTTCAGTGCAGATACTTCTCATATTATCTACCCTATATATTTCATACTGATGGTGAACAGTTTTTTTAATCTATTGCCCCTTCCCTATTGCCTAGAAAACCCACCAAAGTGTATTTCTATTCTGCTATGTATGACCAACGGAGGACATTTGCTGCAATTCAGCCACCAAAATCTATATAAAGTCTTTCCATCAAGATTTTCCTAAAGAGAACTTCTCTGTTTATTCAGGCTTTGAATGCAATGGAACCCAATCTCAAAAAGGAGTGCCAGTGAGAACACGAGTATCCATTGTTTTTTACTGTCATAGACAAAGCCTCTTTATTGTTTGTGCTTCTTCAGGGAATCACTCTGACAGCTGAGTTCTGATTTTGCTTTTCCTCAAATAACAGAAATGCTTCACGTCTCTCACAAAAAAAGGATGCAGGCCACACAGTGTCATAAAATTTAAAGAAACTCTCTTGTAGATGTAGTCTAAACAGAAATTTGAATTTTCATTATTCATAGTTTTCCCATTTGGCTCTTTTTGATAAGGCAAGAAAAAGAATAAAAAAAAAAAAGATGATGGCTTTTTGCAGGTACTGCCATCTTCTCTCCATCACTTTTGCACAGCTGCTGTCACGCTGATTTAAAACGTGGCTGACTGGTATAAGAGTTCACTATCTGTGCCAGGGAGCTTTCAATATTTTGTTCAGGTGACTGTATAACGTATCTATAAAAACACCCTATGAGACACAAAAACAATTTTTGATTGGGAAGCTTATGCTGAGATTTAGCCTGCAGCAGATCTTTAGAAGTGAGCTAGAAACTGAGCATTTCCATTCCAAACAGAAAGCAAAGGAGGCAGCAGTTTGAGGGCTATGCAATTTTAGGAAAATGCTTTCCCTTCTTTGTATAACCATAAATGATTTTGCAGCAGTGTCCAGAATTTGCTTCCTATGACGTTTGGTGAATTGAAAATAAAACCAAGCCAAACAAAAATACTGAGATACAGATGTTATAAAACTGTCTACAAGCAAAACCTATTTCCTTTCCCCTCTCCCTTGGATAATTGCTCCAATTTTTACTCCAGCTGAGTTCAGATTATATTTCTGCATAACAGATGAGAGCAGCTTCATGGTATTGACTAAATAATAGATGTTTGATCATACACTTCCTAGAAGAGATGAGAAAAACATCCAGAAACAATAATGAAAGAGCTTAGAAAAAAAAAACCAAAAAACTGGCAGAAGTGTCTCAAGCCCAAATTTGTGCCTAATGTCAATTATTGTCATGATCTAAAACGTCTGCAGCAAACTCATGCATTTACAGCAGCAAAGTGCCTTGCAAACTCTTGTAATTCCACTTTTACAATGGTGGTTTTGGAAGATTTGTCCAAGGCTCTTACAAGACTTTTCAGATTCACCAGTCTGTTACCCACAAAATTCTGCAGCAGTGGGATTCCAGCTAAAGCCTCAGCTGCTGTAGAGGGCTTCAACACGGACTGCTAATGTATTCCATTTAACTTCTTTTCCCCAACCATCTTCCCCTTAGCTCCAGAACTAAGAAGCTGCTTTCCTGACACACACAGATGTTTTTACAGACTCTTTAGAGCCACATGCTGCTTTAACCACATGCTAGAGGGCTCTCTCACTGGGTGAATGTCCATGGAATTTATAGATAATAATCTACCTGGACTGGCTTTTGTGCTTTATTTAAAAGTTTTCTACAGATAGTACAAGAAAACTTGCATGAAAAATTTGCATGAAAACTGCAAATTAGGAGTATAGTCTCTGGAGCACCTTGATATAGCTACAGACGTCCCTGTTCATTGCAGAGGAGTTGGACTAGATGGCCTTTCAGAGTCTCTTCCAACTCAAACAATTCTGTGATTCTATGAAATAGTTATATTTTAGAAGCCATTTCTACTAAATCATCTCAGTTTGCACAGAAAACTGTATTTTATCATATAAATTAACCCACCATTTGTTACAGACAAGCCTGGTGATCCTCACAGAAAAAAAGCAGGAGGAAAACTGGGACCCTGAGGCTCTGTGCCCCCTCACATGCTACAGAAAGCTGCAGAAAGCAGCCTGGCCAAGGGTGTGAGGTTGTAGATATGCCATTATCTCCAAGGAAGGAAAACAAACTTTCCTGATGAACAGTCTTGGGATTTTGGGGAAAATCAAGGAAAGAGAGATGGGATTCCAGAGGAAGGGAGAGTGCAAAAGCAAGTGCAAAAGAAAACACATGTCAGGAATGAGTCTGGAAAGTGAGTAAAATCGGTGTGCCTGTTTGCTTCAAAATAAAAATTCAAAAAGACTTGGGATATAAAAGAAGTGTCTGAAGTGTGCACTTCTTGGGGTGTGGTTCCCACTGAGAATGTGGGATTTTTTTTAATTAAGTGTTACCATAAACTAAGTATTAGCACAGACTATACTTTCATATGGGGCACAAAGTCAGTCATCCAGATTTTATAAAACACATAATAATATCTCAGCTGTACTTAAAGCAGTAAAGACAAGTCTGGCTTGATTTATTTGCCCAACTTTTCTTGCTGATAGGCCCAAAGCCACTCACAGGAACTCAAGTCTGGAAGTGGACTCCTCCAATCTCTTAAGATTAGATCCCACATCGGGATAAATCTTGTCACAAATTGATGAGGTCCATCTAAAAATAGTTAAGATTTACAACCCATTGCTGTGACGAAAGGCAGCTCCCGAGCCCCCTCCCTTGCTGCTGGAAATCATCCAGTTTCCAGAGGGTGCACATTGCTGCCTAGTTCCTGCCTGCTAGTATGAGAGAAAAGTGAAAATGACTCTCTTTCTGAAGGGAACAAGCTTTAGATTCAGAACAGAGAGTGACAGGATTTAGGTTTTGCTATAGATGAAGTTACAATCGCCTGATGTGAAGGATGTGTGGTAAATAATTAATCTGCCATGAAGTTTGTTGCTGGGAAGCCATTAACAGCACACTTTGTTGATGAGAAACAGTGGCACTATAACAACATTTGGTTTGGCTGGTGAGGATGCATTTATACAAAAGACACATGGTATGGTTGTTGTTTGTTTTAGGAAACATCAGCTCCTGGTCCATATCAAAAGCCAAAAATGACATTCATTTTCCTTCCTCGTGATAGTGTTGAGGTTTTTCTGTTTGTTTGTTTCCTGAGACAATATATGCTTTTTAAAAAAGTGTTCGTTCCTAGTTTCTACAAACAGATGTAAATTAGAATAATTGTTGTCAATGTACCCCTTAATAAAAACTGGGTAACTTTAACACAAGGACCAGTAACCTCCTTTTCTTCGTTTTTCAATGTTCACATTATTTGGCATAAAACCTTCTTGGCTTCTTTCTTTTTCTCATTGGGTTTTAAACCCAGAAAATATAAACCACTGCTAAAATAATTTTAAATTAGGCAACAATAATCTAGCAGATTTTATAATGCATTACCTATCTTTTTAAATGCTTACAAATTGCATTCTCTGTATTTTACATTGTTCTCTCTAATATATTGTATCAAAGATGAAAAACAGTGAGACCACTTCTATAAAACTAACTGCCTGCTCAGTTTCAACCAGTTAATGGGTTTGTATGGCAACACTAATGTAATCATTGGAAACCCAACCTTTTCTAAACGTTTTCTTATTTAAAATTTTTAAGATTAATGTTACAACAGCATAATGTTTGCTTCATTCTCTATCTCTGGGTGAACTTCAGTAAAGAATAAGCACAAAGAAGAAGAGCATACTGAATTTTAAATTCCATCCAAGCCTCACCATCTCATGTGTTAGAGATATTCACATCATATCTGAAGTTTTCACATAGTTCTGGAAAAAACAGATAGCCTTAGAGTTTACTTCCACATCCCCACTTGCCCGATTTCCAGTGATGCTTAGAGGTCCAGGGTTTTGACTGAAGCTCATTTCTTAATATTCAGCTAATTTAAATGCTAATTAGACTAATTTGAAGAAAAAGACGTGGCAGGAATTTATTAACATCTCTGCTGCTATTTCTTTACATCTACAGAGAAATTTTCTAAAACAGGACTCCAGGGGCAGTAGCACATCTGTTACAAGTTGAACAAGTAGGATTTTTTGTAATAGCAAGTCTTATAGCTGGAAACACAGGGCAGAAGAGGAGGAACAATTTAAAATTTTCCATATCTAGCATATCTTGGATATATGCCATTAATGTAGAAGAGGCTTTATGCTGTCCTGGGCTTATCTGCTTCATACATTTTGCTCTGAGTTTTATATATACTGGAGGAAAATGTGCCTCATCTCTGTCTCTCATTATCTGCAACACTCATCCCATCTGATGCTACAGTTGTTCTGTCTGATGTTATTGCTGTGTGTTATAAAGAGCTCAAATCCTTTACCTCAAGTTTAATCTTGTGATAACTTTCATGGTTTTGTAGAGCCCCACTGAGTCAGTGAGGCTCCACAGAGGTGACAGGTCAACCAGAAGGTAGAAAATGGATGTGGTGATCTCTTTGGAAGATCAGTCTTGTGGGTTTTTTTGTTCAGTTGTTGTTGTTTGGTGTTATTGCTCCAAAGTCTGCCATTACCACAGTCAAAAAGTACAATTTTTTTAAGATAGGATTTTGAAACTACTCGCAAGCAACAGTTGCTCTTGGGCCTAGTTAGGAGACAGAATTTTGGTCTCACAAAGAAGTCTTACAGAGAGCCTTTATGGAAGTAAGTAAGTAAAGAGGCTTTGTAAGTAAAAAAAAGAAGCTTTGCTGAAAAGCTGGCAGACAGTAGAAAAGAATGAATTTCTCCAGAGCTGGCAGGTGGCTGTGCTAAGGTAATCTATGTCAGAATTAACTTTCTGCCCATCATAGCCATGCCTCAGAAACTCTGGGTTGAGGCTACCTTCCTCACCCAAACTCCACAGGACTGTATTCCAGGTAATGGTGACAAAGACACCGGATTTTCTTTTGCATGTATGGGCAGCCATACTCAACATGGCTATTATTAATGCAGCTAGGCACATACTGTGCACTCTTCTCTGAATAAATAAAGTTGCTGCAGTAATCGTAATGCAGTCAGGAGTTAAATGTTTCTGTTTTAAAGCCTGTCAACAGACAGTATTGTAATCCAAACGGAACCCCAACCACTCTTCATGAAAAAATAATTTTGCTATGCTAATCTGGCTAGCAATTAGCTCCTCAACTGAAAATACCTTCTTCTCTGTGATTGAAGTCTAAACCATTATTTACGTTGTGATTCTCCTTTATGGGTTCTGTATGGATTCCTCCCCCATAAACTCTCCCATGTCATCTAAAATCAAGTTTAGCATTTATGAAAACTGATAGCACTGCAAATTGTCAACACAGAGTATCTCAGTGAATTTGTTAACTGGAACCTCATGAGGCTGACTTTTTCCTGGTCTCCTAGTATCCTTCATCCACTATTTTCCTGGAGGAGGGGGGGAAAATATATTTTTGTATCTGGTGTGTCACTTGGGACTCACAGCTGATACTGACCACAAGGAAAGCATTGGTGACCATTTTGATGCTATGGGGATATTTGTATAATTTTAATGACAGAAAGCATAATGACAGCATCTCATGTTGTCTTCTGCAAGTTTTTATAACATGGAAGCTATTTGTTCATGGTGGTTTTTGCTTCACTGACCAGAATATACTTTAAGAAACTGAAAATGTCTTACAGAGCTGAAAAATGTAAAAAGAGAACTTCTGCAAAAAGAGAGTCTATTTTGGACTCTATTTTCCTCCTGTGTAAGCTCCCATTGTTAAATTAGGCTATGATTATTTTAATTTGCATATAAAGCAGCAGCCCTCACAGGGCCATCTAAAATATTCCCCAGATTTGGAGGAAATCTGAATCCAGATTCTTCTTTTCTGTGATATCCTCAGGCAACTCAAAGACTTGTAGGCATCTTTATTCTTTGAAAGGAAAGTATATTTCATAAGTGACTTTTGAAGGCCAACTCTGCATTTAGATACTTAATTCTGATACTAAAAGCAATTAATGGTAGATAGAAAGCTTTGCAGATTTGGGCCTTATTATTTCTTTGCCTTAGTTTTCCATCTTTATATTTTATTCTGCCTGGCAAAAGAGCCAAGCAGATAAGCATTCTAGAGGTGTGCCCAAGTGTAGCAGTGTTCGGAGCCATGCAAACCTAAAATCATAATTTAGAGGAAATAGGAATGAACGTAAAGAGGATTAGCTGTAATGAGAATACCATTTATCAGTGAAAAAGTTCCAAATCAGTTTATCATGACCATATTATTATTTTGTTCAGAACATTTTTGAAAGCTCAAAGTGAATATAATTCAGTTTACTCACTTCTACATGTTGACAGGTCTGAATGAGTTTTGCCAAAAGAGTTTCCAGTTCAGTATTCCTCTTAATAAGGTTGGTGAGGTTACTCTCCAAATTTTGCTGCACATAGGAAAGAAAAAAACACGTGAATATTTTGAAGAAATTAATGCTTAGGCAAACAGTTGAAAAATGGTATATTTTCATAATCTGAATTATGTAATTACAAAAGCATAAATGTGACATTCATTTTGATGTACAGTGTTAGATGTTTTGCACATACATCAAGTGTAGCAAGGCAAGAAAACAATAAAGTTCAAGGTAAGCGTGAGTTCAAAACAATAGTTTCTCAGGATCTACTGAAAACTGGGTTACACAGTTGGATTTAGCCAGGGACAGAAACAAAGGATTAAGGAATAAAACAGGGAGGCTAAAACACTTTGCCAATTAAAAAAATGAAATTTTGTCTGAGAACATTTATTTTGTTCCCTGCTCTTGAGCCAACATCTAAATTTAAAAACCTGCTGCTAACTGAGGTCTTCTAGCACGTGCTCCTTTGAGACTGCACTTATAAGAGGCCAGCAGTGTGTCAGCAATTGCTCCTTGGAATTCACATTGCTGAGGGATAGGTTAATCAAAATGATTTAATTCTCTACTTCCCTTAAGTCTGATTTTTGAATAAATAAATGTAAAGAAAGCCACCCTTCCCAGGTACAAGAAGGTAGTACCTACACACTGATTGCACCTTCACTAATTGTTCTTCAGAGACATCATATAGCTTGTGCCTGTATTTATCTCCCAATTACAGCCACAGTGAGTGTCCCACAGTTTGTGAGGTTGGAGCTTTCTACCTCCCAGGCTACATCCTGGCTGCTGTGCAACTGCAAGTCAGACTGAGATCCAGAAACAAATGGTGCAGCCTCCTCCCTCCCTGCTGTACCACAGGAAGGAAATCCAAGCTCACGAGTGGTCATGGTGGCTGTGATCCGCTTCCTGATCTGGTTGCAGTGCCCTGTGGGACTTGCTTTTTAATATAGATCCAGTGATAGCAGTTGGTTTACATATAAGTCCATCTTCTAGAAGCACAAAATGCAAAGTTTCTAGATAGAAAATCTTATAATGTCAGTTAACAGACTGAAAAATAAATTAATAAAGCTGCTAAAAACAGTTTCGACTATAAACACTCATATGTTTTAGTAACTTCATATGCATATGTTTCATATTGAAAATACTGAGGAAAGCTAATAAGAGAAGCTTTTTCTCATAGTTATTCACCTGTTTAAATGTGTGATACCAGTCCCTTACAATTTCTCCCTTCTAATAGTACTTTATCTTCCAAGAAGTCCCCACTAAAGCAATCTACTGAACAAGAGTATCAGAACTGGGCCCTCCTCACAAGTGCCATAGTGCCTTTGTAGACCTCTCAATAATTCCACCCCTGCTCATCTTATATTAACAGACTTCATTTCTCCACATTTCATTTCTCCCCTTTTGTCACTGTAGGCCCTTCAGCTACCATAACCCTCCTTCAGCTACCATAACCCTACTTCTCATCCTTCCATTTTGATGACACCAGGCTGAGAGGTGCAGTTGACATGCTAGAGAGGAAGGGCTGTCATCTAGAGGGACCTGTATAGGCTCGAGAGTTAGGCATATGCCAACCTCATGAAGTTCAACAAGGCCAAGTGCAAGGTTCTGAAGTTGGGCTGGGGCAATCATAGAATCATAGAATTGCTCAAGTTGGAAAACATCTTTGAGATCATCATGTCCAACCTTAACCTAGCCATACTACCCTAACTCTAACAACCCACCACTAAATCATGTCCCTGAGCACCACATCTTAACAGGTTTTAAACACATTCAGGAATGGTGACTCAACTACCTTCCTGGGGAGCCCATTCTAGTCCTTAACAACACTTTCTGTAAAGAAGTTTTGCCTTAAATCCAATCAAAACCTCCCCTGGTGCAACCTAATGTCATTTTTCCTTGTCCTGTCACTGTCACAAGTGAGAAGAGACAACCCTGCTCACGTTGCAATCACCTTTCAGGTATTTGAAGAGAGCAATAAGGTCTCCCCTCAGACACCTCTCCTCCAGATCAAAGAGCCCCAGTTCCTTCAGTTGCTCCTCATAGGGCATATTCTCCAAGCCCTTCACAAGCCTCGTTGCCCTTCTTTGTACCAACTCCAGCACCTCAATGTCCTTTCTGTATTGAGGTGCCCAAAACTGAACACGGTACTCAAGGTGGGGCCTCATCAGTTCCGAATACAGGGGGAGGATTATGTCCCTAGTCGTGCTCACCACACCGCTCCTGATTCAGGTCAGGATGCCATTGGCAGCTAGGGCTGTACCCCACCAACTACATGGAGGCAATCTGAGTCTTGCAGTATGTTCCTCATCACCATCCACAGATCAGTCCACCCTCCATTGTCTCCATCCTACCACCCAGCTGCTATCACGCCATCTGCTCTGTCACTCCTCCCAGTTAGAGATGCAGATATTTTCCAACCAAGCTTTTACTTTTTTAAGAGCTGTCTCTGAAGAGTATTTTTCGTATGGCTTGAGAGCAGCCCTGAGGAGAAGGATTGAGGAGTGTCAGTTGATGAAAGACTCAATATCAGCTGGCAAGATGCACTTGCAGCCCAAAAGACCAACCATATACTGAGTTGCCTAAAGAGAAGAGTGACCAGCAGGTCAAGGGAGGTGATTCTGTCCCTTTACTCTGTTCTCATGAGACCCCACCTGGAATACTGCATACAGTTCTTGGGCCCCTAACACAATATGGATGCAGAGCTGTTGGAGCAGGTCCAGAGGAGAGCCACGAAGATTATCAGAGGGCTGGAGCACGTCTCTAATGAGGACAGGCAGAGAGAGCTGGGGCTCTTCAGCCTGGAGAAGGCTCCTGGGGACCTTATAGTGGCATACAAGTATCTGAAGGGGGTCTACAGGAAAGCTGGGGAGGGACTTTTTATAAGGGCATGTAATTACAGGATGAAGGGAAATGGCTTTAAACTGAAAGAGAGTGGATTTGGACTAAATATTAGGAAGAAACTCTTTACTGTGTGGGTGGTGAGATGCCGGAACAAGCTGCCCAGCAAGTTAGTGGATGCCCCCTCCCTGGAGGTGTTCAAGGCCAGGCTGGATGGGGCTTTGAGCAACCTGGTCTAGAGGAAGTTGTCCCTGCCTATAGCGGGGAGTTGGAACTAGGCTATCTTAAAGGTCCCATTCAATCCAAACCAATCTATGGCTCTATTCTATGATCCTCCTCTTTCCCCACCATCTCCATGCACATATTTCAAATGTGCATGCGTTTTCTGGCACTGTTCTTGACTATTTTATACTGTATCAAAACACTCTTTACTTTGCCCTCCCTCTACGCAGCCAAACAGTCTTCTTGTATTTGGCTACAAGAAAATGAAGCTGGCATTATTTCACTACTGATCCACAAATACTTTGGCATTTACCAGGGTTGATGCTGTAAACACTGGATGAGCAGCCAGTCCTATCGCATTAAACAGAGTACAGAATTTAGATGCTTTTATGTATGTAAGCCTTCAGAGAAGCATGATAGGTGTTTTTAACTCTGGCATTTTCTTCCCAGCACAACCTTGTTTATCACTTATCACAAACTCTGTTTATAAAACGCTTTCTACATTGCATTTATTTTATAGCTCATTAAAAACGAAGTGTAACAAGAACAGCAATTCTTTACAGAACAGTTTGAGCTGTATCTTATATTTCCATAAGCTGTACTGTGAATGATCATTTAATTGCGAAGGCATGTTTGCCATGCTATTAGATGTCCCTTTGCAGAGCTGAGACTCACATGTAAATTCTAAGAACCACATATAGTTACAGCATCGGATAACCTTTGTCTTTAAAACAGTTTGTTAAAGGGATTTAAATGTGCTGGTAATCTTGAAATCATATTTATGTGTCTTCTTATTGCCTATATATTCATTGTGTACATGTTCTGATACAAAAGAATTAAGATGAAAACCGTATGTTCCTGATAGCATTTAATTTCAAATGAATTGTTGGACATAATAAATGTTAAATGTTGGGATAAATACATACTATGATAAAAAAGAGTTCTCAAAGCAGTTAGGGAATATTGTAGTGATTTTAAAAGCTTGAAAGTTTCTTGTACAAAGGCCATGAGTGTATGAAAAGTATTTTTCACTGAAACAGAAATTTATTCATCTGCAGGTTTTATTTTAAATCTTGGATAAAGATTCTAGAATAAGTTATCTACCCAGTGAATACATACTTTAAGCAATATATGTTATTAAGGTTTCAGATGGGTCTCCTGATGTCCTTCGCATTTACCAGTTATAAAACTGGAATATAACTATTATGCACAGGTTTAACTTACAAAAATGCATTCCTTAGATCTTAGTGTAGAAAAGTTTGGATCTCTGTTTCACTGTAGTTTGGTAGGCAAGAGATTTGGGTCTTTATAGGTAAATAATTCACAATTTTGTTAAACTTTTGTTGAAGAACATCAGTTTATATTAATGCTTTACTAAATAGTAAGAACCTAGTAGCTGATTTCTGAAATTAATGTCAGTTTTCCCATTTTCACTAGGGTAAGTATAAAATAGCAGAAGTTAAAACTGGACAATCTTGAAAATTGTTAAAATTCAGTGAAGGCTAGCAGTATAATCACCTGGATTTTTCTTCCTCCAGTTCTCATTTTTATTCCATACACATACAGACCATAGCACCACCCTAAATACCTCACAGCATTATAAAGAAAGTGCATTCTCAGATTATCATGAGTCAGTGTCAAAATGAGTGCCAGAAAAAGCTCATTGAAATTATCTTTCTTCCTTCCAACTAATTTTCTATGTCCATTCTCAAAAGTCAACCAAGTTACAACAGTGTTTTTGGAAATTTCCTAGCTGGATCATAATTTCTTAAAATATTTACACCTGCATGTCCTTTTTTGTCACTTTCCAATTTCCTTTGCTATCTATCTATTAAAAAACAATCTTAGAAATTTGGGGGATGTTTTTGAATGAGGACAAGAGTTATACATTTACTCTGTAAACAAACTTCCAGCATGTTAACTCAGTTGATGGAAACTGCTCTAAAAAAACAAGCCAGGCTGAATGCCTCCTGACTTATTAATGCAGATCTAGTTTGAGATCTTGAAATTCCATGTGTGCTTTGCAGCTGTTTTTTACAATATCCTGTACAAAGTGGAGAAAATGCTTACTGTCCATTTATCATGGTCTGACAATTGTACAACATAAATATTCCTATAATCTGGGGATAAATCCAAGTAGATGGAATCACAGATGTAATTAAAATGGACAGTTGAGGATGATGTTTCATTTTGATTCTACATGCCTACAAAATGATATGATCCAGGGAATGGAATCTGAAGTTGGAAAATTTCATGAAAAAAACAACAAAAGAAACAGAGGAAGGCAACTCATGACTGGTTGTCTTCTTTAAGCTGCTCTCTAGCCCACACTGAAGTACTGGTCTTTTTGCAGTAATGATTGCGTGAGGTTCATGCCCTGACTGAAGTGAGAGGTCAGACTAGATGATCATAATGGTCTCTTCTGGCCTTTAAATCTATCAGTGTATGAAAACCAAATGTGAACCCATGCCTTTTGCCAAATTAACAGTCTCACGCAAGGCATTGCTTGTCTAAAATAGGAAGGTAGCACACGCAGCTAGTCCTAAGCTACTACATGGATTGAAAATGCTGTCAAAATAAATTAATGTAAGTTTCTAAAGAACAAAAATGCTGAGTTGTGTACTCCTGCCTTATGTGACAGCAAAGAGAGCAACAACATCCCTGAGAACTTCTTAGTGACATTTTCCACAGAAAATTCCTGTTCAAAGACAGACAAACTGAAAGCTACAGCTATCAGCTACAATGAGATTTTCCTGCTATTACTAAGTATAAATACTCATTAGTATTCTCCACTTAAGAGATTTCTTCACCTTTATGAATTTTCTTTCTTCACTGGAGTGCTTTGAGAATTGTTCCTCTGAGACTCAGCATATGCTATGACACAAGTGCTGGAACAGTCATTTGCAACAACAGCACTATTTACATCAAAAATGTCACGATCAAAGCCTTTCGGAAAAAACCTTTGTCAACAGTTTGCAGCTTCTGACTTGAATAAAGGTATGTTGGATGGGGCCCTGAGCAGCCTGATCTGGTGGGTGGCAGCCCTGCCAACAGCCGAAAGTTGCAACTGAATGGTCTTTAAGGTCCCTTCCAATATGAGTCATTCTAGGACTCTATAGGTTCATTATTGTTTTGAGATTAACTCCTAGTTTAAATAAGTAAACAACTTCAGAGAGTCTTCTGAGCTTACCAGAGCTGTCTGCAGTGGAAACTAGGTATAGTAGTTATATAGGTTTTGCAAGAACCCAGCCACTTCCCACCATTCCTTTACAAACGATCAAACTGAAACAGAGACCATATATTTTCCTACTTGGTAGCTGTGACCAAAACCCACACAATTACACAGCAGTAAAAGAGAAAGATCAGTATAAAACACTGCAAAGCAGAAGTGTGATCAAATAGCATTTTAGTCAAATTAGCAGAGGAACCAGAATGGTGTTGACATGGTAGATCAGTCTTTAGGATATGCATACTCCCTACAGATCGTAAATACATACCCTGTTGCTAACAAAATCCATGTAACCACATCTTCACTCTGTTTTTCTCCTAACTCAATGAAGTTATCCTTGTGTGTGCTCTAGTTACGTTTCCACCTAGTTGTGGTGACATACCCTATGAACCAGGCCTGTTGCCTTCAGGACTTGCGTCTAATCTATTAAAAAAGTTGCCAATCAATTCCAGAAGAACTGCCAGAATATTATGCATGATTTTGAACCAGGTTTTGGGTATATAGGAGTTCAATGTTTCCTTCGGTGTTCTTTATTTAAATGGACATGCCAGGTGCACATGGAAAAACTTAAGCTAATTTTTGTTCTCTGTACTTGTCCTGAAACAGATGCTTGCTCTTCCGTAGGACATACATGCTTGACTCTGTATTTCTTCAGCTAGGAAATGGTAACATTTGCAGTTAATAGCAATGACTGACCTCAAGTCTCAAATGTGCAGAGTTTGACAACTGTACTCTACATTTCTAAGTGAAAAGAAATAGCAACTATGATGTTGATATACTCCTGGGGACTATGCTTTTTTCCTCATTGATTACAGTACATCACAAGGAAAGACCCCTGAGATACTGCACTCTTAATTAATTGACTAGAACTATTTTTATTAAAAGTGCAATAAAAAGAGCTGCATTTGAACCCACTATGGCTTAAATTATGTTAAATTAGTTTTTTTTCCATATATCATAGGAATGCTGCTTATTACTTCATTAACTTATACTTAAAAAGGAACTTTGGGAAAGTAAATGAAATCCAAGCATTTCAGATCCTTGACCACACCAAATTCTTACTAACCAAGAAGACAGCATTCTAGGGAAAACCTCCAGTTGTTTTATCACTTCTCTGCAAAGCCACACCCTCAATATACCATGGATGCCTGCCATTTGCAGCCACAGTTCAGGTCTTAGTTTCAACTAGAGGTGACTGCCACACTAATTTGCTTCATGAGTTGCTATGCTGCAATGCTCCTTAGTCTTCCTTCTCTACTCTTCTCTTCCACAGAGCATAAAAGAAATTTCACAGCTGTGGTCTCTGGAGAAAAAGACAGGATGAGAGCCATACATAGCACATTATAGCAAAAGTTTTTCTGTGATGTACTATACTAGGTTTTCAAAAGAAACAATATATTTGCATGATATAAAACTGCAGTATGGAGTATGATCATAAGGCGCAAAGGCCAAGAGCACTAACACTGATTAGATATGTGAAACTGACATAAAAAAGTAAAATGGGAAGGGAATATTGTCTTCTCAGGGCATTCAAACTTGTTTTGACCCATTATACAGTGACAAAACTGACTTTAGGACAACTAACATTTTTTTAAATAGATTCCTATTTCAATCAAAACATTCTGAGATATACAAATGCTGGCTTGGTGGGGATCTTGGGAGGTTAGTTCAGTCCTATGTCTAATGAACCAGTAATCAAAGAACTAGAATAATAATCAGGACAGAGAAATGTAAACATTTGAATGAATTTGAAAACTACACCAGTCTTGGGCTGATATGTGAGCTATTCAAGGTGTGCAAAACTATAGATAGGTGTTAGGCTCAATTACACTGATATTTTTTCTTCAATGTAGTATTCAAACTGGAAGTTGAAATGTTAAAAGAGCACAGTAAATACCAGGTACATTGAATTTAAAGTAAGTCATTGAACACTTACACTAAGGACAGCTAGGTGGTTCTATAGCTCACTCTTTTCCCTATTGGGTAATCTTTTGTAATGAAAAGGGATAAGGAGAACTTGAACCATTGTACAACTTTCCTTCAGCATCCAGACTGCATCTGCTTGCAGACTCCCAAGACACTGGATATACTTGAAACCAAGTTCCTGCTCATGAGTTGTCTAATATAATCTCAAGCTAGCAAGGTATGGGAAGTATTCATTCCAAAAGCAGAAGTTCTGAGTTTTGCACATAATTAATGACAGACATTTATAGGAAGAGAGAGTAAAAACTCATCTAAAGAACCACAATTTATGCAGTGCTATTAAAGTCCTAGCTTCTACAGATGTTTGCCTAAACAGTTTGTGAAAGTTTGTATTTTATTTGAGAGGTTATATTAAGAAAAGAAAAAAAGTCTGTTTTTAATCAGTCAGTAAATATTACTGCATTTTGCGGTTGAAAAATTCCATCTTATCTAACCAAGCATGTATAAAAAGCAATTCAGCATTATGTCAAACTAGCAGGTTAGAAAAGCCAGATGGGCAAGTAGTAGACAAGGTTAATATGGTGATTTGGTTTGTGTTAGGGTAGAAGACCCATGGAGCTGTCCTAAACCTAGTTGAGCTCTTCTGCTTTTATGCTTCTCAATGGATAAGGCTGTAACTCTGCCTCTTAGCATGGCTGGAAAGGATGCCATGCCTGTTGGTACACCCTGGCTTTGTCTACTACTGGTGAAGCGTACTGAATAGATTACCAGAAGGCATTTATTCAAGAAATGAGACAATCTGTGCAGCGTCTCTAGTGAAGAAACCAGCATATCTTTGCATAAAACATGTTTCCAGCTGCTGTTCCAGCTTCTCTTTAGAAGCCATATTGGCATTATTGCTAAGCCTAAGTGAAGCCAAAGCACAGCACCACTTTTGGAGAATCAAAATCCATTTCACTGTCCAATGGCATGGTAAATCAGGCAACTGTCAACCAACTAGTCAACCAGAAAAGACCTCTCCTTCTGACTGAGGGTGACTTAGGGTGGTTCATACTAAGCAAAGCACTACACACCATTATGTTTTACAGTACTTTTTCTGCTTAAAAATGATCCAGGATTTTGACAAGTTATTTTTTTTTTATACTATCAGCTACTTCTTCCACTCTGTTGCACTCTAGTTTTGTACCACTGAGATTGTCAGTAGTTTGGTTTTAACCATTCCATGGAATAAGCCCCAGCTGCAATACATTATTTGCAATGAAAGTGTTGGCATCCTTCCAGTTCAATGCTCATTCTAGCACACGCTCTTCACTTTGCCACCCACAGTTAGAGCTGGATCTGAACAAAGGTGTACATCTCATTGTTTTTTCATTTGTTCTATTTCCTACTCACTGTACTAAAATTCTTACTACATAGGTCATTCTGAAAGAAATACCTCTTGTTTATTTCCATGGAAACCACAACAGATACAGTGAGTACAATAACACTACTTCATAGAGCAAATTCCCATCTACAAAACACTATTTTTCTGTAGTCACCACCATCAGCTATGCATTTTTGCCGGTGATGAACTAGAGCCTGCATTCCATGCTTGTAACAATCTGCACCAGCAGAGGCGACCCACTGTCACTGACACCACTGGTGTTGAAATGCAACACCCACTGCCTCACGGTGCTCACATCTACTGTCTGGTCTCCAGAAACATTCCGCAAGTGTCAATAGGTACCATTTTTCACTCATGGAGGAATACAATTCCACACCTTTGCTTCATACACATTCCCACATCAGACACCATTTTGTCATTTTGCCCCTCTGCTGCCATTTGTCACATGGCAAAAATATGTAATGAGATACTGTCAGGGAGGTTCAACCTCTACTGCCATACCACCAACATCTGCCTCTGATGCCATGGGCCAACATAACAAAATAGGAGGTATTACTTTCATAATTTTTGTAATTTTTCTCCTTTCAGTCCTAAGATATCATTTTTCAGTCTCTATTGGACTGCACATCAGCACAAATTAAAATGTAATAACCAATTCAGTGTTAACTCAATTACCATTCAAGGGGCCAATAATTCAGATACAGACTTATATTTAACAGCCCGTGGCAACATATATTTAATGATTAATAAAAAAAAAATGCAAGCCAAAAGCAAATGTCTTACAAAGAGGTGCAGATTTGCACTATTATCTTATTCAATATCACAGATAGTAACAGATGTGTTTCATTTGTCTAATATGAACTAATCAATTAGTATGAACAAATGAATTGCTTACTCTAGCATGAACAATTGCAAGAGAATATGTCAAAGCAGTGTATTTTAGCTCAAGAAGAAATGATTGCAAGATTGTGGACCATAAACTTCCATAGTTTATTTTTACTATGGTCTTACGATAATAAATCACTTGTTGTATGCCAAACCATTAACATAACTGAAGCCAGTTCTACTTCGTCAACACTTGAGGTCGTGTCATTTCACTCCAAATATTATTTTCTACTTTTTTCTTCAGTTTACATACAGCTCGAAAGTATATACAGTGTAAAACTCTCTCTCAGTAGGAATCAGTGGATTGTGACAATACTTTCCTGATAGTATCACACAGCTCTGGTCACTTAAGACATCTAAAACATTGCACTAAAAATAAAAACTCTGTTGTAGTTTGTCAAGAAGATAGGTCACATCACATAAAATCAAAGAATGCTTCTAGTAAGAGCATGAATAGAAGCCAAAATGTGAGCACCTGTATGAATTCATGCTCATACGGTGTAAACACAGACTCTTCTATCACTGTTCCCATTTGCAACATGTTATTTTACTCTGCAGCTTCTGAATTGCAATTTTCCTTTGTTTTCTTCACATTTCAGATTATCGCTGAAAGCTAGAACCCTCAGGGAAGAACTACATGTTCCCTTCATGAACGAGTTACACAAATTTATAAGATAATCGCATGTGCTAATAGCTACAGACTATGAACATTTTACTAATAAATTAAGGAAAACATGCTTTGTCTTTGGCCTTGGTTCAAACATTCAATATTCAAATTTAGTAACATAAATTTGGTATCAGAAATATTTAATGCATAGAAATCCAAAGCTATATGTTTCCTATAAATTCTATAAATCCATAAATGCTTAATTAAGAACAAAATATTTACAAATAACAGAGAATAAAACATCTAACTCCATGGCTCCTCTTCTAGAAGAACATATATTTATAACCCAACACTTATTTAAAACCTTAGAAAGTTAAGAAAAACCAAGATAATTTTAAAGAGCCATTTTTCTATGGTCTCTTTTTCCTCCAAAATGCCAAATTCCAAAACGACATTCCTCCAGAGGAAATTGTATGTGACTAATGAAGCCTTTTAATTCACCTTTGAACAATTTACAGAGAATCTTGGACTCTTTCATCTTACTCAGTCCAGCATATGTAAACTAGGGATGCAGAACTGAGCTGGTCTTATAGGGCTTGCTCATCATTTTCACATCAGGTGGGCTAACAGTTGCAAAATGGAGAGCCAGCCTGCCTGAATCCTCCCATATAGCTTTGGCCACTCTTCTGTAGCCATTTATCACAACAGGCATTCAGGCAGTGAAAAATATGTGTCCTTGTATTTTGCTGAAAAGACTAGAAACTTAGAAAGATGTGCAAATCCAATTATTCTTAGAGAAAGAGAGGAAGAGATCTTAACATTTCATTTGACACATTTAGATAACGTGACCAATTTATGCTGACTTCCTCCAGACAAATTATTCATCTGATTTATCACAGTCTTTGAAGTTTTCCCTACTATCAAGGTAACAAACCTTTTCCACTACCAATACAAACCAAGGCTGACAATGTAAGTATGCTTTTCATAGTACTTAGGGAAGATAAGAATGTTTTAAAGCCTACGGAAGTATTTATTTTGGGTCTCTAATTAACTAATTTAGATTTTTATCTCAGACAATGTTTTCTTGAGAGAAAAGACATGGACTTGATTCATACAGTGTATTTATACATGTTTGCAGTACTGAACAGTCAAGACAGCAGACTCTGCGAGCAGCACTTTCTCTTTAGCTACATAAAACATGCACAAACTAGCACACACTTACATAGGCACTCTTACGTGCTCTGTGATATGCAAAAAATGTCATGTGCAAAGCACAAATGTGGGAGGTGATTATAGTCTTTTCTGGTGTTTTATGCACAGTTAGCACTAGCATTTTGAAGTCTCACAACACTTATTTAGGGCTGAGCCTGATTTCATACATTCAGTGATTTATAAAAAATTCCATGAAAACTAGTCTTTAATTTTCTTCATTAGGTACTAAGTATTTTTATTAATTAAAGAGCTGTTTCTGTAATCAAAGCATAACTTGAATTTAATTACTGTCTTTTTGTGTGCATGGATATGGGTGCGTTTTAGCAAATCCTGGAGTGAAATCAGGTCGTAGTGTACTACTGTATTATTCTGGACTCTGTGGCTGTATTTTGGTACGATATGCCCAATTTTATTTCAACTGTGCATCTCAGTCCTCTTTTTGAACACTGTAGGGTCATGTAACAATCAAAAGTGAGTTATGAATGGGAAAGAGAAACAGCATCTACCTATTTCCTACTGACGTGGTCCACGCCTTCATTTTTCTGCAGTATGGAAAGCAAACCCTAGCAACACTTGTCAGACCTCAGGGCATCAGGCTTTCCCAGCCTGAGAGGCTTTGACTCCTCTTTTCTGCACAAACGTCTGTTTGCTCTGTGCACAAACATGCAGTTCTGTGAGATGGCCAAGAAAATAATTGTGCAAATAGCCAAAGAGGTGCCAGGAGGACTGGACTACACCATACATTGCTTGCTTAACTGTCAAAAGCAGATCTGTTTTCACAATTGATCCACTGTTTCTCTTAGTGTATACATTTTATAGTTACATGGTGATGGGAAAGCAAGTTGGTGTTAGGAGGCCTTTCACTTTGTTGTAGCCATTCATGCAGGATATGGGAATTATATTTGGGAAAATTGCTTATTCTAGAGAATATTACTGAATATTGAAACGACAGCTCCATTAACTTGCTATTCTTTTAACATTTGTTTCTGCCAGAACGCTTCCTATTCCACATACTTACAGTTTAAAAGTAGTTTTTCCTCACGATTTGTTAACTAATAAGGATATTTTTATACTTTACATTTCAATATCTCAGTGATTTTTTGCTTCCATAATAACATATTTGTTCTCAAAACAAACATAATTGAAATAATAGAATCATAAAGTTGATAAGGTTGAAAAAGACCTCTAAAGATCATCTTGTCCAATTGCCAACCCATCCCTACCATGCCCACTAACCATATCTCTCAGTGCCTAAATGTTTCTTGAACACCTCCAGGGACCGTGACTCCACCACCTCCCTGGGCAGCCTGTGCCACTGCCTCACCACCATGTATTTGTTTCCATAGTAACCACATGACTTCAATCCAATAAAAACAATGAAAGACCAAATACCTGAAATCTAAAAAAGCTCTTAGTCTTTAAAGTAATTAAATATAATAATAAAAGTAATTTTCTTATAATAGAAAACAGGAATTGTTTTGTAATTTCTATTTATGTATTTCAAAAGAGAAACATTATGAACTTTATTTTACAGATTATTCAATTTTGTTACAAACAGATGCTTTTAATCCAAAACCCACTGAAAACCATACTTGTTTTTCTACTGAGCCAGTGGTTTTTGAATGAGATTCTTTATCCCTGTTGCAGCAGACACTACACACCAATAAAGCAAGCTTGCACTGTAAGTAATCTGGGAGCTCAAGATATTAATTTTTTTGTTCAGAGTAGTACAGGTAAGTTTGATATCAAGCTTTTGCTTGAAACAATATATGCATGACTACCAAGAACAATAAAAGCAATAAATCAAAGATACCTAAGTTTAGCGTAACAGAAGTACATTACCCTCTTCACAGTTCATTTATATATGATCAAAATGAAAATTTACTGCATAAACATTCCCAATTCATGCTTCTAAAACTAGCACCTAGAGATATTTTATGAAGAACTGCTTTCCTGCTGTTCAGTGTTAGTTTGAAATGGCATGTCTGAAGACAGGTAATTCCTGTTGGGTTTGTCCAGACCTTGAAGGCCGAAGATTCCCTTTAAGAAACATGCACTGCAGTATGTCTCCAGTACTTGACTTTAGCAGCTGGATACTTTTCAAACTAAATAGAATCTTGGTTTGTTTCATTTTGCAGACTTCTCCACAGGTACCTTCAGAGATGGCTTAGGTACAAATGCATTTTTTACAGCTTCTGAGGCTCAGGGTCAAACAACTAGCACTGAAATCAAATGTGAGTGAAAGGAATCACCATAAAAGCACAGCATCTGACACCACAACAGAGAGATTTTCTTTAAGGAAACACTGTATTTGATAAAAGAGCTGTTCATCCTGAAGCTTGTAAAACAGACCATGGGGATCTCTCTGAACAAAGTTGATCATGTGACCTCATGATCAAGGTTCTTTGTCACCTTGAAGCAGTCTAATGCTGGCATGGATTGCCAAGACAGGGTGTGGGGTCCCTTCCAGTCCAATCCATTCTATGATTCCAAGACAGTAAATGTTTTCTTTCTGTTTATTTGTTTGTTTGTTTTCCCTCTGATTGGGAACTCTAAGCAAGGGTGGAAAAGTTGTCACTCTTTTCAAGACTTGATCAGTCAGCAAGTGGTGCCAGACAATTGTTATCTAGTTCTCCTGGGTGCACTGATGGGCACGAAACTTTCAAAGAGCTTTAATTTAAAAACTCATCAATTGAGAGAACAGATTAAACTCCGCTCTTGAAGTTTGCTGGCTCAATATGAAGGCTATAGAGCAAAAGGAAGAAAAAGCCTTAAAATGTGTAGATTGCTTCACAGACAAGTACAAATTAAATCAAGAGTTAAATTAAGTCAGTAGTCAGAGTTAGAAATGAGTAAAGAGCATCATCTGAATGACTTGCAATTCTTATATAAGTCTTGTTCCTGTACCTCAGTTTCCCCTAAATAGATTGGGCTGCCCTGTTATTCTCTTTCCAATTAAATTGTTCTGTTCTTAGTGTTTTGGGTTTTTTTTTCCACTGTCAAAAATGACACTGAGGTGAAGCGAAATACTTAAATCTTTCAGGGGTATACAGTACACATCTTCTACTTATGACAATAAGAAAAGATGAAAGAAAGAGAAACGAAATACTATATAATACCTTGTATTTAAATAATGCGCTCATTAAATAAAAATGCAAGCTAAAAATTGCGTGTTCTTCATTTTTTCCCAAAGGTCTTCAAAAAACCCACAGATTTGGACCCACAGATTTTCAAATGTAAGTGCTATTCTGGATCCAAACTGTAATTAGACATTTTGATACTAACAGTGGAGTTTATAATTTCACACCAGGCTGATCATCACTTAAAATCATTTATTTCAGCTCAGTACATCCCCTCTTAATTAGAATGTTTTGCCAGCGGTGTTCCTATTAAGATATAGTCACGTCATCATGACCATTAGGCTCACATTCTCTGGAATGCAACCCAGGAAATGGTCATCTGCAAATAGGCATACTGATGGCATAGATACATTAATGGGTAACTTTCTGCTCAATAGTGGGTTTTAGATGAAATAATAGAATTAGTATTTAAAAGTTTGCAGTCTATTGAACAAGAAGTCAGATTCTGCAATCATAGTGGCAATGCCTGACATCTTAAATCTGTGAGCTTAACAATGCCTGCCTGCAGTAAGCTTAAAAATTAGTTCTGCTATTAAAGGGCTAAATTTTGCCATCAACTGAATGGTATGTGTACCATAGATTGCATGCACATTATCATAGTACTGCACAGGGCTACTTAAACCAAATTATAATATTCTGGTAATGATTTCTCCCACCTGATGATTCATACCAAGGTAACATTCCCCATCTAATAGTATAGGGTTTCCTTTGTTTCCCTGGCATCCTCAGTTCCTCTCCCTGTGAGTACCCATTTCCTTGTGCAGAGAAGAGAACTAATTAAAATGAAGCAACTGTTATTATAGGTTGATCAGAGACAGAAAGTTCAGCAGAGGCATGAGATCTGGTAGACTAGCAATGGATGAGAAGTGATCCTAGTGAGGCTAGGCTGGATGCAAGCTCATAGGAAGAAATGTAACAGCTGAAAAAGAGGAGTGAGAAAAGAGCAAACATTTGGGAGTGAAGTTAGCTGGAAGCCCTTAAGAAAGTACAGTCAGAAAGAGTAAAGGGTAAAAAAAAGTGCAGATTCTAGAAATAGTAACTAGAAACGAGAAAGGGATAGAGGTAACTAAGCATTAAGATGACAGGAGATATAAGTATAACCACAGACGGACCAGGGAAGGCTGGCACTAGTTAGAGGACAATCAGCAAATGAGAACTACTGGGTTGAGTAGTAGGGACAGCTGGGACTGGGAAAATAAATCCAGGGAGACTGAGCTGCTGGTGGAAGGGACTGGACTTGGGAGTAGAGACCTGGGCAGAACAGCAGTGTGGAAGAGGGGGATAACTGAAAATAAGAGTATTCCTGAAGGTCCAAACAGAATGGGAACCAAAGGAAAAGGTTCAGAATATATATGGATGTAGAACCAGGGAGATAGTACTTTTGGGACACACATGTTGAGGATATACCACTGTAAAAGGATCCGAGAAGGTAAGGAGACAGGGAATGCACATCAGGAAAGGGTAAGACTGAGTTTATCAGAAGAAGATGGGAATTAGAAATTAGCCTCCCTCTGAAGGGGAGGTCTTTAGATGCATAATTTTGCAGGCTTAATAATGGCCCTTGTATGGACTTCTGTTGACGGAGAAAAAGATCTCAGCTCCAGAGCGTATTTCCACAATTCTCATATGAACCCTAAGATATCTACTAAGAAACACAATCGTATATTAGAACAGCATCATACAAATGAAAACAGTAAAGGCAACACTCCGTTTTTAATTGTTTCTCACATTTTTTCAAATTTGGGAAACCTGCTTATATGCAGAAAGTAAGAAGTAAAAAAGCAATAACAGTCCAATGATTGTCTCTGGAAATGCTGCACTTCTGTAAAAAACAAAAAACAGAAATATCAAAGGATCCTTTATTCTTCTAAATTACCAATCCCTGATTTCCATTTTTAAGAATTTTGTGTTTCACCACATCTTTCTTTGAAAAAGAAACCAAAATGAAATACTTGTTCTCCCAGTTCAGCTTTTAATTACTAAAAGGTTCCAATTTAAAATAATTGCTTGGTTTCCATTTTCACTGAAGATATTTCAGTGTAAGCATTGTGTCTTTATTCTCTGCAAGTTAGCAGGGTATTGGAGGAAAACATTATTCCCTATTACCTGCTACCAAGTAAAATATGATACGTATGATAAAGTGCATCAACTATAATCAGTTCGCAAGTTTCTTCTTAGTATTCTCCACAAATAGAAGATTCTGTGGAATTTGTAGGTTTTCCCTTTTCTCCTTTTCATTTCTTTTTCTTGACATTTCAAATCAAAGCAGAAATTAGTGTGGCTTAGTTTTCCATATTAAGGTTAATTCACAAAATGCATCTTCTCACAGAATGTATGACAGTTATGGCCTGTAGCAATTTCTTGCATTGGAAAGTACCTAAAATTTTAGGCATCTGTTTTTAAGGAGCAGATCGTTGCTTGATATAAACTGAGGCTCTGACAAAGTTATCTATGTCAGCTGAGAATATGTCTCTGCTAAATGTGGCACTGATACTGACTTAAAAACAGATCAGGTATCTCAATAGAGTTATTATGAGAAGTCTTACAAAGAGATCATATTTTTGAGGTTGTGCTACTTAATCAGACATACAAGCCTAAGGCTCTACATGAGCCTCTTAGAAGGTTACATTAAAAACAAGAAAAGCGTGGAGATTTCAGAATAATGCAGGACAGTAAAGTACCATTATAGTACAAATATAGTGAAAGACCAGAAGTTAAGAATTAGCAAAGAGATGGCATAACTTATCCACAGTAACAGAAAAACGGGTCATAAAACAACAGGAGGCATTTTGTAGTGTGCTACTCAGCAGGCATGCTGGGTTTAAATTGGGCTGATACACAGCCACCTCCAGCACTTGGGGTCACAGTGAGAGAGACCTGGCTCAGCCCTGAGACTAAGCCACAAACTACTTTGCAGGAACTCATCCACAAATTAGCCATATTGCCTGGCCATTCTCCCAGCCTGCACTGCCCCAAGACACCCTGTCCTCTCTTGCCAGTGTGTTGTGTGATGCTACAACAGGCTTTCAGAACTTGTATGCAAACACCTGTCAACACCTTGTCTCACAGTAAAAACAAGCAGCAAAAGATGTGACTATCAAAGTGCTTCACAAGCTTGTTAAAATATTATTACTAATGTGTTGGGTTCACTTGAATTTTGATTTCATCTTTATTACCAGATACAATCCAGTCAAGGAAGTCATTACAGACATTTATCCCTGTGACCCGTTAAGACGATGGTCGACATAGGGCATTTGGACAGACACTAAAATACACCGAATTTCATTCCTCATGCAAGTTTAGTTCTGGGACCCTTGTATGCATTCCGACAAGATAAAGAAGCAGCTGGTGTTATCACCAGCTCAGTATGCTGACTTGTATTTACAGAGGTATGTTCACTGAAAATGCAAATGTATTCTTTGTGAGTTACTCAAAACTGCCTAGAGAAGTAGGCATCTAGAATAGAGACCTGTTCATACCTAATGTTTATCAGTGGGCCAGATCTGTTGGAAGTATTGCACAAATGGAAATATTTGTGGGTGCTAACAGCATTCTAACCAAACTTGTCTACGTTCCTTAAATCCTGATACAAGTTGAAACCACTTAGAAAAGTCAGTCTGATTGTACTAATTGGCTTAGACGTATCACAGCATTTGACTGATGCATGCTTTACACTGAAGGCATGATGCTCTTTCCCAATATTTTTATACAGTGTTCACTATTTCTCTTATACTGGCAGGTATTTATATTTGTTCAAGGGATAAGTCACTGTCCAGAAGAAAACCTGCTTTTTAACATGAAATTGGTTTGTCTGACTTTAGCCACATAATCCTACCCAGCAAATCCTAATTCCCTCATGAAACAAACAAAAATAAATAAATAAACAACAAACCCAAACACTTAAACAAAACAATATTTTCCATTTTCTCTCAGAGATTCTGGAAACGGCACACAGCCTTAGGGCACAGCAGCACACTTTTTGAAGGATCAGGTTGCTATGTTACTTTCTTAAGCGTGTGCCCCATGAAAAAGCATTCCTGACTGACAGTATCTGTCAAATAAAGTTTCTTATGAGAGCTGCATTACTGTGGGCACAAACTGGTAGGAAACAAACTGCAGAACAAGTTTTCACATATTTGGTCTTGACTTCTATTCCCAGGTCTGATGCTTATTGCGTCGCCTTTGACACTTCACATCACTGAATGTTTCAGTTCCTTCAACTGTAAGGGAAAGAATGAAACACTAGACTCACTGTATTTAAGGACACAAGGCCAAACTGGTCTGAGGGCAGTGCCCACCCACAGCAATCTGTGACAGTGACACATGCGGAATGGCTAAGCCTAATCACTGTTAGGCCCTTTACAAACACATAGCCTGTGTATGCAGCAAGACAGGAGGGCACACTGAAACTAGGAGACCAGGAATCACACAGGACAATGTGGAGAGGAGCAGACCCTTCATCCAAGGTGGCATCCCCAACCTGCTCTCCTTGCCATCTGCAACAGTCTAAGCCTGTGCTGTCTACATGTGCTGCTTTTTTTCTGGGTTTTGTTTGCTTTCTTCCCCTTCCCAACACCCCCCTTTTTTTTTAATGAAGTTATATGCAGCCAGTATTCTGACAGCTTGTGAAGGGATAGAAGTTAATTCTGTGCATGCACCAGTCAACCATGCTGCAGCCTGATTGGGACCCATTAGTTAGAAGGGTTACATGAAAATAAACAATAAAAACAGTCCCTATTTCAGCATGACATTGGCACTTGCTGGCTGTGCTGACAAGGCCAGCTGAAGAAGGGGTCTCCCTCCCTGCTGCCTGTCACTGCTGGCACCACTCTTTGTGGTCAGAACAACGAACCACCAGGACCAAGGACGAGGGAGGAAAAATACACTTTCAACCACTATAAGAGATGCAGTTTGCATGTAATGTAATTCCACTGACAGCTGCAGTGCAAAAACTGAGGAGGTGATGAGCTGTGGCAGAGCAGGGAAAACAAGGTGCTGATGGGTTGAAATCTGCTAGGCTGTCTGCACAGCACAGCCAGCACCTCATGGAGTCACTGAGAAGTGATTCTGAATCACTGAGTCCCTTTGAGCTCTATAAAACCTAAATGTACAGATCACCATCTTTCAACAATGCTGTGATATTAAAAGGGGCAAGGAATTTACTAGAGAAAAAGATAATTTCAACATCTGATACTACCTGCAGTTGTAAGAGAGGAAGGGAAGGAATAACTGTTTAACCTGTGTCAGTTCTCATAAAATCATAAGCTGAGGTATATGACTTTTTCTCTTTGATCAGCAGTTACTCAATCTGCAAAGCAGCCAGTCAGCTCCAATTGCAGGCTTATGTGTTACTTACTCACTAAACCTAAGAATGTAATAATGATACACTATTTACTTATTTTTAACATATTAAAAATCTTGGCATAAAGACCTGTGCTATGATTATGTCTCACTTGGCTGCTAAAATCTATTTTAGATTTCCATATGTGACCAAAATACTTGTTCTTCTTGAAGTGTAATAAAGAATGCCCTCATTTATTTCCATTTTACTGACTGCATTTATTTGACACGGACACTGGAAATTTACTCATTACTGGATATGTGTTTAGGAAACTGACTTATGAATACAGGTGTCCTTACCTGGCCTACTACTGCACTACAGAGTGATACTGTCACAGCTCCTGAATTCTCAGCAAGGTCTGGACTCCAGCATGCGGTTAGCTCCTTGGTGAGAAAGAAAGGGATTGACACAGACAGAAATTAGATAGCAGAGTCAGTATATGGTATGTGACTCAGAGACTGGTACTGAAACAAAAATCCAGAAAAGATTCCCTCATACAAAATCTCATACTGTACTTCAACATAGGGGAAACCCACACTATTTTCTTTAGGTTTACAGTTGTTGACAGTATTATAGTTCTGAAAATTAAGATATATTTAGTCAGAGACTTTACTGATTTGCTTTTCTAGATTTTGTCGATTTGAAGGACACTTTCACAAGGCATGGATTTTAAAAGATAACAGAAAAATGAGGCCCCCAAGAAGCATTACACTTTGGGCAACCCAGTTCCCAAATAACTTTCTGAAACCTTGCATAAGATCAAGACAAGTGGTTGTATGTTCCCCACTGCAGCATCCAAATGTTTTGCCACACAAAGCATCTCGCCACTAGCCCCACCAGCAAGGATTCAGTCAGATTTTAGCTAGTCAAAGTATTATATTTGAATGGTGAATAGCTTGTTTATATTTCTAGGCAAAGAAATTGAACTTGTAGAATATGAACATGCTCAGAATATGTTTCTCTAGAAGCACCAGTACCACTGAGAAGTACAGCAAATACAGTAGCTAATCTCTGCAAAACTCTGGTCTGACCAACTGGGTAGGGTTGTACCTGGAAGGAGGGAAGAGCAGGGAGTGAAAAAGTAGCTTTTTAACATTTCTGAACTGAAGAGCAAATCTTCATCAGGTACTTGTCCTTCAGTCATATTAACAGTATTTTCCAATATTCTGTTTTGTTTCCAACAGTTTCTCATTAAAATTCATCCTTCTATCTTTGACCTGGCTGCCTGCTACTATCTGCCACTTCCACAGCAGCTTCCAAACTAAATACCTAGCCTCAAAAAATCAGACACAAGTCTTGGATAATGCTGAAATCCTACAAAGTTCATTAAAATTGACTGTTGGGTACTGAAGTGAAACCTCATTGTGGTGTGAACAGAGCTGTTCTGTAGGAACCACTGGTTTGCCAGAAACATGCTGCTACCCTGGAAGACCCACTGAGCTGCACTGTCTCCTGACCAGCCTACAGCACAAAGATGAGATGAGGCCTATGAGAATTCAAGAAAGTACTTCAAGGAAAGAAAATGGAACCACTGAGCGTGGAGGAAAACAGGCTTAATTTGGAGAGGCTGGCAAGGCACAGGGAGAACTACTTGTAGCTTTGCTAGCTGTGTTGCCCATACAGCAACTTTGTAATGCACTTGCGATCATTTCAGAGCCTCTCGCCTGCAGCAAGGCTGGTTTATTCACACCAGAAAATGGGCTATCTGTCCATAGAGAAGTAAAAACGAAAAATAAATTACTGACTACTTTCTTGAGCATCTACTGCTGTCAAAACAGGAAGATAAGTACCAATCTCAGCTGGAAAGTGATAAAATAATGCTGGCTATATCAACAGCAGCATTGCAGTATTACTGTTCTATAGAGTACATAAATATCTATGATACTATATGTTATTGCATGTTACATTATATTGCAGTATACTCCTGTAGTATTACCACCTGCAACAAAGTCAGTCTACAGCCTGGAAAGGATTACAGTAAAGTCCCTCAGTGAATAGAGCTTTGCGTTTTTAGCACATTTGTTGTATTGCCAAGGCTTCTCATTCACGTTTCCAGTACTTGTATGTCTGTCTTGTTTGGAAAAGCTGGACAAACTCATGAGAATGATAGAGATTATCAAAATAATGGAGTTACATACACAGACAGGCTTATTTCCTCTAAGCAGTTTTTATAGTTTCCTAAAGAAGTCTGTCCAAAAGAGGTATCCTATAGTTAATTTCTTCCAAAGAGTAATGCCAAGCATTCAATTATTCAGTCACGTATATGTAGGTAGTCTTTGCCATTTACAACGATAAATTTCTACGTCTGCTGAGCAGGAAGTGAGTCTTTTTCTCCCTTTGTGGAATGGTTGAGGATTTAGGCTATAATTCATCAGGCTACATATGCATGGGCTCATCTTTGGAATGGGAAGGGAAGAGTTGGAAGGAACCCACAAAGGTCGAGCCTTGCCTGACCTCAGGGCTAACCAGAAGTTAAATGATATTAAACAGGGCATTTTCCAAATGCCCCTTGAACACTGACAGGCATGGGGAATGAGTATTGTAATTATGTAGACAGCTACCCAGCACTAGGAACCTATCTGAACTATGCCACTTCTACAACACACAACAGTCCTTAAACTTCCAACCATACAAAGCTAAGCCAATATAGGGGAAAAAAATAATCAATATTCAGAGAATGAGTTTGGAAAAGCCAAACACTGAATTGTAAGCTGCCAGAAAACCCACCCCTCCCTTCCGTACTGCATAAGACAAATGGCAAATAAAACGTCACTGGTGAATAATTGTGAAGTTAAAATAAATTTGTAGTAATTAAAGGCAGAGTCAAACATTAAAAATTTTCTCCAGGGACATTCATTCATATAGTACTTTGCTTAACCAGTGCAGAATATAGGCTAAAATGTAAATAAGGATTATTAGCTGTAATCTGTAGATGACCAACTAATTACTGATGACTGATAGTTGATCAGAGTTAAACTAATTTATGAGCTCCATATGTAAACATAATAGAATGTGTTTAAAAACAACAACCAATAACAGAATCATTTACGATTGGAGGAGTAGAGTAAATACTTATAAGTAAAAAAATTATAAAATTAACAGACATTCTGCACTCTTTTTTTTCTGTCCCCTGTAACACAGCCTTGACACAAATCAGAACTAGGTGCTGTATAAACATAAATCAAAGATCTAGTCCCTACTCAAAAGCAAAAAATCTAGCATGAAAAAAAAACTTACTACTATCTTCTTTTATTAATGCTACTTTTAATTCCTTCATATATGACTAATATTCTGAGCAAACAAAATGCAGTCTTCATTGCCTAGAAAGCTCAGAGCCTGAAGTGACCTTGCCCTGAATTACCAAGCTTTGTTCTAGCTAAGGGGACTAAATGTGAGAAATGGATTTGTATTTGGAAACCGGAGCACCAAGTTTCTCCAGACCCCAGAGATTTTTCTCCTTGTTTCTCGCTGTGTTTGTTTCTCCCCCAGCTCCTTCCCTTCCTGAGCTTGTTCCTGGCTGATATCAATGGCAATGCTGTAAAACCAAGCAAGTTGATGAGAATCACTGATTGAGTGTACTGGGTGCTGAGCTATGGCTCTCAGAGATAAGCTGCCAAGCCCTGCAAATGTAATTACACATCAGAGTGTAGAAAATGCTAAAAAATAAATTTTATGGATGCATATTCTCCCATGGCGTTTTAAAGAGAGAAGCTGAGACACAGGGGAGATGAGGAAACAGCTGTAGCTATTGACAAAGGAAGTCCACATCACCCAAGGAACAGAAGTGCAAGAAAAGAGAATATGCCTACAACTGGAGCATACAGTTCCTATCAGTCTCTTTCACCAAATCTCCTCTTACATGTATGTTCACTTATAGAAATAGCTGTAAGCTTCCAATAAGCAATTTTCCCTAATCATTTCTGAAGATTACGAAGGGTATTTTGGGATGCTGCTTCTCTATTCTTTCCCTCAGGACGTTTCTGAATTTGCATTTGTACATGTATATATATATATATATTTGTACATGTATATACATAAATTAATCTATTTATCAGCATTTACAGAAATGAATAAATAAGTAACAAAACCAACAACAAAAAACAAAAACAATAGAAACATCATTCCCATATTCCTAACTGTCCCTGTTCCCAATCCCATACCCTTTATGTATACCGATATCCGTAACAACAGTTCTGTCAAGGTAGTTGGTATTCACCTTTGGACTCCTCTTTGCAGTACGGATTGGAACAGTCTAACTATGAGATAAAGGTGAAACAAGATTCTCTATCTGAAATTTTACACCAGAATTGAAATTGAATCCTTGTGACCCATTAATGTATGAAAGTGAGGGGAGATTCAGTTGCTAGTCCTTTAATGATCATAAACTGTTGAACTGAGTTACAGCAGTAAAAGTGGCCCTGTACCCAGACACTGGACTGTATTTAAAGGTTATTCCTCTGTGGAGAGAAAAATGGAATAGAGTATTAGACAACAGATAGTAGAAGACAATTTATCAAATATTATGAGTAAAGATGGGAGGAGAACATACAATTCTATTTCACTCAGTCTTAGCTTTGTTTCAACCAGAGAAAAGTAATCTAATAATAGTTCTGTTAAAACAGTTAACTGTCTCCAATGCTTATCTCATATTCTCTAAGAAAAAAAAAAAAAGGGTACTAAATGAATGTCATTATTTTCCTGATGCTTACGGCTCTTGATCATAAATAAATCTGATCTGCCTGTGCTCTACACTGATGTTTTCTGTTGAAAGTTACACTGCAGCATTCACTATTTGCAGTTTCAGGTTGCTCTATTTGTTCTGCTAAGTCATAATGCTTTGTCAGACTTTCAGGATACTTCTATCATAATTAAAAACAAAACATTTGTTTAGATTCTTTGTTTGCATTTGTACTTGAAACTTTTGAAATAGAGCAGGTTATCCAAATCTGAAATCTAGACAGGAATTTAGATTTTTCTTTCCTCAGTTACTTGAGGCAGCACTGTTTACAATTTAAACCACGAGCATAATAGTTTTATCTCCCTATTGACAACAGAAAAAAGAAAAGTAGGTTCCATCCTCCAGGTTTGGCAATGACTATGGGTGTGAGAAACAGCATGTTTTCCATTCTCACTTTAAACTAAAGGCATATTCACAGAAAGTGTAGGAACAGACATGATTTTGAAGCGCTTCAAGAGAAGAGTACAGCGGAAGCAATGAAACAATGCTGGGAGGTTCTGCAGGGTCACATTGCTCCTGCTCTACTTCGTGATTTTCTCTGAAGTTCAAACAAAGTTTTTCTCCTATTCCACCCAAGTTCTGCTATTATCTCAACTTCAAAGGTTATTAAAAAATCTAGAATAAAAAATCCACATGAAAATCAGGAGATCATAACTATGTCTGTCATAGTGTCCAAATTATTTTTTGGTCTCCAAAATTCTCCAGAAGTAATGCTAGTTGAATGACTGAAGGTGCAATTGACTGTATGGTACAAAAATGCATCTCTGTGATCTCTTCTGCAACCTTTGATGGTGACTCGGAGGAGCAAGTAAATGATCACAGCTAGTGGGAAGACAGGCCATCCTTAAAGCTCAGGTTGTGTACGCATTTAGGACGTGTTACACTCCTGGTTTGTAATTACAATAGGGTAGCTGCAGTGCTTAAGCAGCCCGCACAATTGTTTTGACAATTGTGTCAAATAGCGCCACAAAGTGTAGGATCACTTTTATGTGTATGTAACATGCAATGGACTGCTGTGACCTCTTATCAGGTGGTGATCCCATCCCACTTATCTGTACCCAAAAAGGCAAATCTGAGTGGAGGCAAGACTAAAGGCTTTACAACTGGGATTGTCTTTTTTAAGGAAATTGGCAAGCAAGTCCCTAAGACTGAACAACTGAAAATTTTTTGTTGCTTCAGCATCAATACTCAAAAAACGTACTTTTAAGAAATATAGCTCTGATTTTGAAATTTTTATATTTGCATCATAGCAATAAGCTGCCTTTTGTGATTTGACTGTGACCAGCAAGACAGAAGCACTACAATGCTGCATTGGATAGGTTCTCAACAGTGTAAGAGATGCCTTCTCATGTCTAATTATGCCAGGGAAGGAAATATCTGAAAATACAAAATTAGTAGCAGTTTTTTGTTGTTTTGGATTTTAATTATGTTGTCTCTGAATATGTGGTTTTCTGTAAACTGGGGCACGTTCTGCCAATACTTACAAGAGAGAAAATAAACTTTTTGTAAAGTTCACTGGTTGTCAGTTACAAAACTTGCTTAAGAGGTACAACATTTGCATCAAACATGGCTGAACAAAATATTCATATATGAGAGCCTGATCCCGCAGGCAATTGCACACCAGGATTAAATAGCACATACTGTTTCATGTTCCACTGTAGAATCGTATCTGTGAAGACCTAATCTTTAGAACTGGGACCTCAATCATCTACATAGGACAAAGTACCCATGGATCTTTAGAAAATCAGAGCAGGCATGAAGTCTGTCTTGTAAAATTTAAACACAGTAGGTGAAAGGATATAGAACAAAGAGTAATCTGACAGACTGTGCAGATAAGTATTTTTGCTCCAAATTGAACATAAAAAATATTAGAAAAAACGGTATTTTAAACATTTCAAAGTGCACTACTCAAGACATACTTTGTATGGAATGAGACCAAAAATATGTAAGAAATGCAAAATATAGTGATATTATTTCTGCCTTGTAGGGTACTTCATCAATAAATAACAGTCAGATACCTAATTCACAGGACAATGTTCACGGTAGTTGGGCATTTAATTGCTCAATTAAGCGTTCAGCCTAAGCATGTAGGTTTTGTTGCAGTGTTCTTTAATGGTTTATACACAGCTTGTGACTTCCTCACTTGGGACTTGACTACTCAAGATGCAGATAAAACACCCAAATTAATTCCTCTAAATTTTTTGTGTTTAGCCATTGATTCCCTGCAGTATTTGTTCAGCAGTCACAGAAGTCAGCTTGGGCCTTTTCCATTTAAGCCAACAAACCTTGAATCAGGCAGGCCATCACAGAATGATGTTACCATGAACTTACAAAGAATAGGTACATAACCTAAAGCACCCCAGTAAAAATGGATGATAAAAAAAAATAAAAAAATAAAATAATTAAAAAAACACTTTGTAAAGAAACATAATAAAAAAAGAACAATGGTAATACTATTTCTGACTGCCTAAACATAACATAGTTTTTACAGTTATATTCAGTTCAGTAATTCTACTGCCAGAGAATTTTTGCAGATGAATTGAATTTTAGAAGTCTCTTACTGAGCATCAAATTTTTATTCATTGAGTTCTTCAGTGTATTTCAAAGTGGCAAACATATTTCACAGCAATACTTACAGACTGAATAAGGTATTCAGTTGAAGTAGACATCCCCTGCTGTACTCTCAGAACTGCACAAAAGAAACTGCAACTCTTATAGAAAATTAACTTCAGATTTGTCCTACAGAGGCAGGTTTCTATAGGGTAATGTTAAGTAATTCACTGTGGGCCCATTAATCCCAATGTCTCTTGCAAACAAGGCAGCCAAATTGCAAAGGTGCTTTGTGAAATCACTATTGTACAACAGATGCTTAATTGAGAATCCTGTGTTTATTCTCTGTCAAATCCCCAGACGTGAAAAACTCATGTTTTACCTCCCTGCAGACACTTTTTTTTTTTTTTTTTGTCATCTGCAGCAGACTGCAGGCTGCCAATAGAAATAAGAGGTTTACTAAACTTATTTTAGACATTAAATGCTAGCCTGGGGGTCTTTGTTTCTTGGGTCTTTTCCATGATATGGAAAAAACAGCAAGTACACAATACCATTTTACATAATGACAGTCCTGTATCTCGTAAGCGCTCATTCTGCTAAAGGGCAAATTCTTGCTCCCATTTAAATCAACAGCAAAATTATCTTGTGCAGGACTGGGGCCTTTAACAGGGCTTTTATTCACTTACTTTTCAAACATGTTTGCTATGCTGGTTTCTATTTCTTCCTCTCCCTCTCTTTTTTATAACTTTATGAAATTGACTGAGCAAAACACTCTGCCCTGAAATAGTTATGTAGCATTTAAACATTCAAAGGAGACTTTTCAATAATTAATTTGTATATCACCAAAAGAAGCAATCAAATAGTGGGTAAGAATTTTCAGTGAGATCGGTAGTACTGAGACCATAAACCTTTGTGTGCTCCAGAATAAGAAGATAATAATAATCTAATAGGCTCACCAAGTATCCACCTCTGAAATATTATGAAACTGATTAGAATCATGAATTTCAGAGACTATCCTCTTCTCGCGTAAAGTTTTAAAACAAAACATGCATTAGGCTACTCAAAAGTGAGTGAATTCATAAGACATAATTTCTGCTTTTTAAAGTAGATACTTCCTATTTCACATCTGTTATGACTCAATGACCTGAAATAAAACAAGTGGATATAGTAAAAAGTCATTCCATAAATTCAAATTCTTACCAAAACCGTATTGTGTGAATTGGAGTCATTAGCAGAAAGACTTGACATATTTTCCAACTCTTGTCATCATAACCTCATAGGCTACTAGTTCTAATGAATTAAATAAAAAACAGATGCACTACCATAACTTAGTGACAGGTTTTTTTTGCACCTCATACTCATTCTTTTTCTTTCAAGATCAATGTAACCAATGTGTTTGCAAGGTATTTAGATAAAACTTAAATACTTATCTGAGATATTTCCCCAACAAGGAAGCATCAACATATAGTGTTGTTAAGTGGGTCAGTCAAAGTAAAATGGACTGTTTTCACAATGCAGAAAGTTATTTGTAGGTAAAAAGTTGATGTTTTCATTTCCATCTATGCCTGCCATTAGATGAATCATCCAGGGAGGCAAGAAGCTTGTATTAGATAGGAGAGGGCTCTGGTATTTCTAGAAAGAATTCCCTGATCAAAAGGTTGTGAACATTTACTGTATATTCAATAAATCCTTGATATTTATGGCGCACAGGAATCATTTGACTTGCAAAAGCCACTTGAGCAACATGTGATCCTTCCTGTGGACCTACTGAAGGCTCACTATGCAGCTGGCAACCAACAAATAATATACTGCATGTTCAGGAAGGCTAGGATGTCCTGATAGCAACAGAATTTCTCTGCTTGGGTAAAGAGCAGCATCCGTGTGTCTGGGTGGTGATAGCTGGAAATCTCAAAGATGCTTAGGACTTCAGATGAAAGCAGCCAAATTAGAAGCGTATGATCCATTAGAGATATCATCTAGAGTCTAGGCACTCTTTTGCAGTCTTTAAAGTTTTCTTGGACAACCTTTCTAGACAGAAGGAGTACTTGCCCCAGACAATGTGTTTTTGGAAGTTTTATATTACATACTTGCCAGGGACAGGAACGTGAAACTTATGTACTAATACTATACATGTACCTCACTGAACTTGGCTTTAGCCGGAGTCAGGGAACCACTGTAGGCTTCCTGATCCCATCTCCCCTATGACTTCCACTTAAGCACAACAGACAAAGCTAATAGAAAACATTGTTGTGATCTGATGCAGAGTTGCCACAGAAAAGTTCTGCTGTTGGTGTACAAGCTAAACTCCGTCAGAAAGTTGGGTAAAAACTAGCACTACAGCCTACTAATGGTTAAGAAATTCCACATAAATCAGTAGGGTCTTATTTACCTTTGATGGCTTTTTGCTGCCATCAGCTGCCTACGAGAATATCAGAAAGAAGCTCATTCTAACTAAGCAGCAGAAAGTAGCATAGTAGCATTTTGGATGGAAATGCTTGTAGAAACTGAATGCCCATACTTCTCAGAAGTTCATTATAATAGCGGTTAGTTTTAATGAAGCAAAATAACTAACTATCCGAACAAATCAGAAACACAAGTTTTTCCATGTTGCTTATTCTTTGGATAATTTCGATTCTTAGGATTGCTCCCCACAGGCTTTTAAACAAACCTATATGCTTCTGGATATAGAAGTCTGCTGCAATGAACCTGAGAGTGTAGAAACCCCTCTTAGAGTACTGCTCTTTTGAAATTCATTGCTTGATTATGGTTCGAAAGCTATCAAAAACTAGTTAGTTGAAACTCAACCTTTTTCCTAGGCATCATCACATGAACTACTGCTATTGCTTGATTGTTTTTAAAACCTTGGCAATCAACAATCTCTCTCTTCTTCCTTGTCATATTTGGAGTGTTGAGTTCCGTGGGACTTGGTAGTGTCTCTTCCACTGTTTAACTGCACACTATGCTGAGGTTTCCAAATCAGATATGCTATGCCTTTAACGGAAAAGCCTTTGAGCAATTCAGTTCTTTCACATTGTGTGGCTCACAAACAACAGAAGGCCCTCATTGCTCTCAGTCTTGAATACACTTGTGGGGTGAGTTGCTAGTACAGTTTCCTAAATTTTGTAGGACAGAATTTGACAGAGAAGCCACATTCTTCAGTAAAGAAAACTCTCTCTTATATGAACTAATGAAACACTGCTGTATTGCTGGTATTGTAGAAAAAAAGAACAATGCAAAATCTTTCCTTCCTTCTTTTCCAGTTATTATTTATTTGCAGCACAGAAAGATACTATTCATTAATCAGAGTGGTAACTCATGCAATAGCATGAAGAGCTGCTACCTCAACACAGGATTTTTCCTTAAATTCTTGTGAGAAGCTTAGGCATCTTCTCAGCCTGAGATTTAACCTTGGGAAAACTGATTCAAGTATCTGTGTTCACAGAATTTGGTTCATTAGTGCTCTTATTAAATTACAGCTAGTCATTTGATTGAAGATGTAGGTATCCCAAAATTAATAGACATGAGAACAACAAAAATCCAGCAGCAATGGCTGGGCCAGAATAGCTCAAGCTCTGGCCATTACTCTTTAGTAATGTGTCCTGCTTAGAGAGCTTCAAATGTGAACAGTTTGCATCAGATGCAAAAGGCAAGCTACAGACGTGAGAAAAAAGATGTCATCTTCCAAAAATATTACAATGATCAACAGTGGAGTAACTGCAAATCCCAAAACAGGCTGTAAGAACAAAAGGACATTTTAATGGGTGGAAATTATTTCTCATATATTATTCTCCTCACATAATAAAGAGGAAGTATCTTTTTTTCCTTTTGCTATTCTCTTATATATTGGATTGAAACACTTCCTTCTGGTCCTTGCTGCCAGAATTGAAGGAAATATCAGCTCACTACCACTAGTGTATAACTTCGCTGAACTTCATCTAAGAAGTCTGGGGATTCATTGTGCCAAAAATAAATAGATCAAAAGTCAGTGTTCTCTTAATGTATAGTTCCTTTGAAGAATATAAAGGATTAATTAAAACAGTATATGGTGAGGAGCCTCTGCAAGTGTTTTAGATTCACATAGGCCAAACAACCACTGCTCTACCATATATTACCTTATTCTGCTCTGTGTAGGGCCGTGACCACAATGGATTTTCTGGCTCAGCAGCCAATTAAAATACTGGAAGCAGAAAAGTTGCCATGTTTCTTTGTTCCTGTTCATAACAAACTGGGACAAAACTGACCTGGAAAGCTCTGTTTTCTAGGACCAAACCTTCCAGTTCTTGAACAAACATGTAGGAGGACAAATACGTCCAAGGACTTCTTTCCTGTTAAAACTGTTTCACTGCCACCGTGTCAAGGCTGTGCGCTATACGGTAGCCCATGGGCCAAAGCAGTCAGGACATTGGGCTGGATTTAGAGGATGGTAGAACCCAGTGCCTTTGGCTGGCTGGACAGAAGAGGCTTCATTCATGGAACTAGGAATAAACTGCATTATTGCGGTTTAATGAGAAAAAGAGTCAGAGAACGAATTGTTTTCTACCATCCCAAGTGAATTACACAAAGTGCAGTGAAGAAAGAACAAGAAAATCCCACTCCAAATTCCCTCTGACTTACTCCTGGGTGACACTGTTTTTTTGCATGGGGAGGTACAATTTCAAAGACACTCATGCTGAGACCAAAAAAATCAGATTCTCTAATCCTTAAGTCACTGGTTTAAAGAAGGGTGACAGGACTAGAATTTATCTTCAGGCTATTTTTTCCTCACCCCAAGTCTGTTTTTCAGTTTTATGCAAAAGTGGGAATGACTTTAAGGCGAAAACCCCGTTTATGATGAACTTGCAGTCACTAAAAACATCACCCAACTCTATTGATTAAATTGTAGGAGAAAGCCTGTCAGATCCTTCCAATAAGCTCAAGATTATGTCAGGATTTTCTCAGTGCTGCAGAACTTTACAACAGCCAATTAACCTGACCAGACAAGCCAAAATCAAAGTCATCATCCAGTAATGCTAAAAAATCCTAGTGGACTTGTTAAGCAACTGCTGCACCAGTTTTTTGCTATGGTGTAAGACAGAGGCACTCTGTTGCCTTCAGTAGTGTAGAAGGTATTACATATGAAAACCAGGATAACTGTAAAGCCTACTGTGAGCTAAAACAACATGGCAGCAAATGAATTCAGCCTCTCACTAAGACTGCCAGCACTCTGTCATTTGGCAAACCTCTGAGAAGGCATGAATATTTGTTTTTCTAAATCTCAGTCAGCTCTGGGTTTGCAAAGTTACATAAACAAATGAATTACATGAAATCCGTGACTGACTTACAAATCCAGTCCTGCCTATTTCTCTTTTCACTTCCCCTTTTGACAGTTCAAATTCAGGAGACATCAGACTGTTGCTAGAGTAGATTTATGTGGCTAGAATACTTACCTCAAGGCCAAACGTTAGCTCTAGTAACTACTTTTTATTCTCATCAAAAAAAAACCAAAAAAACAAAAAAACCCAATTACTAACCTATGCTGAGCAACAAAAGGTTACAGCAGTCTCATCTTCTTTCCTAGTTTTAAACCTCAGTGTACAACGAATATCAAACCTCAGAATATTTTTTTTTCTCTGAGCAGAAGCATAACAGTGATTCACACCTACCTCTGAACTCCTTTTAATGTTCTTTCCATATCAACTATGTTCACTGAACTTTGCTGTTGAACATGACAGTCTCTAATCTGAACATTTGATCTCCAAACTCTTCATTCTTTAGCAAATAACATATTTCATCAAAAGCCTTAGAATTTGCTTAGTTTTTCCTCCCCTTTTTCAATTAGTTCTGCTCGTAATGCTGTCAGCTGCTGTTTCTGAAACTTTGGCTTTAACTGTTATGCGCTAAGGAATAACAAAAATAACAAATGAGGAGATAATGCGAGGAACTTTGTTTGAAGATAATCTGAAGGACTTGGCTTCATCTGATCAGCTGTCCCTGAGCTGAAATGTTACCTAACACCTTTGGGAATGCATAATGTTAAATATTCATAGCTATACAATTTGGAATCCATCCTACTGAATATTCATATTGGAAACATGATCCCAGGAGCTATTCTTTTTATATAAAGGACAGAAATTTAGCTATTAAACTGAAGTATGCTTTAAGCCGTAATATTTAATATACATTTAATTAGAATGATCACACTAAGGCTTATTAAACAAAAACATTTAAAAGACTCATATTTGGCCCCAATGCAAATTCCACTCTCTAGAGTTTAGAAGTTAATTTAAGGTTCCTTTTAACAAAAATTAGAAGTAAAACCTATTTCTGATGAGACATGATGACACTTCAGTTTTACAGTTTAATAACCAAGAAAATGGTTGTAGAAGTCACTTCATCATAAATCCCAGCACTTCTGTACCTGCTTGTTTGATTTTGAACATCCCAAGCAAAGACAACATTCGTATGTATTCAGCAAATATTCCTCTTTGAAGCTTTATAGATGTTTGAGTGGCATGGTGTATCTCCACGTGCCAGCCTGCATCCTGGCAGCTCTAAGGGAATTCATCACACAAGAGACAAAGCTGCCATTGCTTTCACCTTGATGGATGTAATTTAAGTTAGCATGAAGCTGGTGGCTAGGCTGTACCTCCTGCAGACTCCTTTGGTGGACTCTCTTTCTTTGTTGACCTCTTCTCATTGGAGCACAGTTGAAAATTTTTCCAGAATAACCCATCCAAGGTTTCTCCTCCTGTCCTCCCCTTTCCTTCCCAGTAGGCTTTTCAGCATGGCTTGGATTAGCCTTAAGTTCTTGTGGTTTCATGTTTCAGATTTCGGCCTGCTCATTTGTCGTTCTGATCCTGTTTCTTCTCTCTCTTCTCTTAGAATGACAGAACACAGGATCACCTCTTTGGATAAGATTATATTAATGCATCACTGTCAAACTGCCAGTAATAAGTCTCTGCCAAATTTATATTCCAAAATTCCCCAAGCAGCAATTTAATTACCTTATTTTGGATACAGCACCATAGCAGCTGCATTCATTTGATGAGGGTTCATTATGGTGTATGGTGAAAACAATGGCAAATTAGCTCTGATGTGTTTTGGAATTCACTTTTATTTTTTTAGTTTAGAACAGCTCTGTTTTAGTGAGCATATTTCTCAAGCCCATTTGATCTCACAGCCTGTGAGAAAGTGGAAAGGATGTGACAAGAATTAAAAAAAAAATAAAAAATCAGACACACCTACACCTTTTGTTCAGCTTTTGAGGTCCTGATGGTTTATAGTTAAAAGGGAATTACCAGAGAGTTGCATATCACTATATTTTAAAGACTAATCCAAAAGTTGTGCATATAAACCAAAATAAATATGAGTGCTACTCTGAAAGTAATGCCTCTTATTTTGTTATGTTGGCCCACAGTGTCAGAAGCAGATGTTGGTGGTATGGCAGTAGAGGTTGAACCTTTCCACCAACATCCCGTTATGTGTTGTTGGCATGTGACAGATGGCAGCAGAGGGGCAGTCTGACACAATGCTGTCTGACATGGATAGGTAGATGAAGCAGAAGTGTGGAACTGTATCCCCCCATGAGGGAAAAATGGCACCCATCAACACCTACTGAACGTTTCTGGAGACAAAACAGTGGACGCAAGCACAGTGAGGCAGTGGGTAGTGTGCTTCAGCAGAGTCTACAGTGACAGTGGGTCACCTCTGCTGCTGCAGATTTTTATGAGTGCAATATACAGGTTCTTGTTCATCGTTAATGAAAATGCATGGCTAGTTGTGATAACCATGTTGAAAAATAGTGTTTTATAGCTGACAATCTGCTCTATCAAACAGTGTTATTGAGCTCCTTGTATCTGTTGTGGTTTCCATGGAAAAAAACAAGGAAGCATTACTTTCCAAGCAACCTACGTACATAAATAACAAATTATGTCTGTGACTGCTTCCATACTCAAACTTTGAGGTTGATTTGTAAAATACTTTTTCAAATTTTTAACACTTTCCTGAGAATTTACAAGTGGGTGACAAGAAAACTAATCACAAGGCAAAAATTATAGCACAGTGGTAAAACCTCAAAAACCAAATATGTCCTTGTACTGCTACTCCTCACGAAAGCCAGAGTTTCACAACTAAATTAGAAGCTTTTGCCAGAGGACTAACATCCTGTGAGGCAGGGAATTGTTGTACTGAAAAAGTCTTTGTATAGACCTAGTTATAACACCACTTCTGTATTTCTGTAGTTTATTTGCTTTCTTAGTCAATACTTTTGTTTTTACTGGCAAGAATACATTTTGGTCACAATCACATAAGGAAAAAGAAAGCTTTCTCTTTTGTCAAATTCTGAAAGTTTGATCCAAACTCTAGAATCACATCTGTACAACTTTTCAGTAGTCTGTGGTAATAAAGAAAATGACCCTTCACAGAGCTGGACATAGAGAAGTTGCTATATTCCATTTTCATACACAGTTAAGGGCTGTATGTGGAACTACTCCTCCTTACTTTGGATATTATTTGAAGCCATGGAATCACTAAGATTGAAAAAGACCTCTAAAGATGACCTAGTTCAACCACCAACCCATCACACCATGCCCACTGACCATGTCCCTCAGTGCCACATCCACAAGGTTCTTGGACACCTTCATGGTCGATGACTCCACCACCTCCCTGGGCAGTCTGCTCCAGTGCATTACCCCTCTTTTTCTGAGAAGAAATTTTTCCTAATATCCAACCTGAAGTCCATTCAATTACTTTCACCCCTGTCCTTCTCTGTAAGATTCTTGTCTTTGTGCCAGAAACAGAGTATATCTGAGTCTTTTCAACTTGATAAACTTCCAGAAAATTATTCGCTAACTACATGATGAGGCTACCAACCTCAAGAGCTAGCACAGCTCAGGATACATCAGACAAGCATGGAACTGATGCTGAAGAGGAGCCAGAGGTGCATAAAGACATAAGTTAAAAAATAATAATAATAAAAATAGTGGATCCACATACACCAAACATCAAGTGATTTGGCTGCTTGGAAATTGCAATTTAGGCACCAGACTTGTGCCTATGCTATCAACACGTAGTGCAACAGCCTTCCTAGAGAACACTTGCGCGTCCAGCGAAGATGGTCAGGCACCTAAGGAGGGAAAAGTCTGAGCAGACTGAAGACAGAGCAGAATGAGTGGTCCAACTTTACATGTGCCTGCATCACAGCATGGCCAGGGCTGCTTACTGAAGCAATGAGGGATTCTGCAGGTGTGTTTGAGGCCAGAATTTGGTCTGTACATAATGGAAAGCAAAAGTAGTGATAGCTCAGAGTATTTAAGACTGAGCAGGAGGCCCTTTACCCTCACTGCCAAACTCTTAGTGCTCCACAGCACTAAAAACAATTACACAAATCCCGTCTCTTAAACAAAAATAACTAAATTGCATATATATGGGAACACAAAAACAGAGCTTCAGAAAACTTTTTCATTACCCAGCATTTACCGTTTAAAATGGCTCTCCATGACTAAGTGCTTCGCTGCACTTCAGAGTTTCTGAGAGACTTTCTCTGCGATTTTTTTTTCAGAGACATTATGACTCAGAACCCTGACAGAGGCAGCTTCCAGGATCGGATATTTACCTGACCTTGCAGACCCCTCAGGAAGGAAACGAGTTTCTCTAAGGAAAACACGCGACAGCAGATTCGCAGCCCATAGTGCAAACAGGAGTCATTCAACAAGAAACTCCTGTCTTGAACTTCAGTGTGAATCGGGGTACTTACCACGCTTAGAGGACGTTGTTGGAAAAAAAATAATTAATTAATTAAATCTAAAAGTAAGGATCTTTCCCTTTCTTTTCTCTTCCTTAGAGAGGCAGTTTCATTCCTCGTTCCAGTCCTTACAAAATCAACTGTCCCACGTCTAAAACTGTAACTTCTGACAATTAAAACCTGCCACCCAACAATTTACTTCTACCCCTATACTGCAAACACTCCAATTTGCAAATGACAGAAGTAACAACTGGACTAAGTTTCCTAAGTTACTGAAATGTTTTGATACTGTGCATGTTGAAATTTAAAACCTTCACTGACTTCAGCAGTGTTGAAATTAAGCACTTAAGAAATTTAATTGGTCTTGTTACTTACATTTGTTTGTTTGTCTTTTAACTAGTAGTGCCTTCTTTGACAGAAAAAAAATACACAAAGGAGAATTTGCAAACTGATTTAGATAGTGCAAGAACATATTTAAAACTACTGAAAATTGAGACTATATTTAAAGCTTTTTCAGCTGTTCAAAATGTTTTATTAGCTTATCACATGATATTCTTCCTTTTTCATTGTTTTCTTGTAAAAAAAACAAAAACAAACAAACAAACAAAACCCCTAAAATAGCTCATAACATTCTGCCTACATAAGAATTTCAGTATATCAGAATTTCAGGAGAGTTAGATTATGTATTGTCCAAATCCTTCTGAAAAGAAAGCTAATTCAGCGCAATGACTGACAGCATAAAACAAAACAAAACAGAAACACACAAGGGAATCATGGTTGCTGCTCTAATTGGTGGATTTGAGCAGAAAGGTCACTTTTTCCTCAAGAGTGATCAGAAGAAATGCCCAAAAGAGGGTGAAAGCATTATTATACTTCTAATATAATGCTCCCTCCCCCCCAAAGCTACAACATGTTTTTAAGTTGAAAAGTATAATCAAATGCAGTGGAGAGAACAATCTCTGCCCTTACTTAAGCACAGGAAAGAAAAGACTGCATCATCACAGAAGTTCACCCAAAGTTTGCATCACTTCAGCAGACATCTTGAGCTGGTCCTTCTGCTCAGTGGACACCTACAGCCAACTTGGGATGAAAAAGCGCCTCAGCGCAGGAGCTCCCTCATATGGCAGAGTTTTCCATTCACCGATTAATCCCCAGTCCTTGGCTTCCAACAGCAGCACTTCACCACAGAAAGGGCAATACAGCTGAGGTGAAGACCACCCTGTGTGGAAGGAGAGTGCCAGCACTGGTAGGACCATCCTGGAGCACACCTGCCCCAGCAGCCCTGCATGTCAGGGAAGCAGAAACCATAGGAAAGGCCACACAGCAACCAGGAGGACCATGGCTACTGGAAAAACACGGGGGGTTTTCCTCTCAAGCATTGCCCTCTGCTAAACTTATGTACATCTGCACATACATTTTTCCCACTTAACAGTTTAGAGAATATGGTCAAGTCTTGTATACTGGAACATGTTCTTGGCTTGACTAATTTATTTTTTATTAATCAATGACGTCAGTCAAATACGATTTGTATCATTTTAAAAGTTCCCTCTACTATTCCTTTGAAGGAATTTCTTGCATGTACATGCTTAAAGACTTCAAGTCATGAATATAATATTTTAAATATCAACTCAGTTAAGCTGTCATATAAACACTGATCATCATCTTTCCTAACCTTTTAGTAACTTACTAATAAGATAAATATCGCTTGGATTCAGTTTGAAGATATGCATATTCTCCACAAACTGGGTTAATCTATAGATACAAGTTTGCATGCATTGTGATTAGCCATAGCCTGCCAAGTCTACATAATGCCTCTTCCATGAGCCACAGCTGTTGTAACAGCTGCCTACCTTCAATCTCATGTACAGTTTGACTGTAAATAAGAGAACACGGGCACACAGCCTCACACTTCAACATCACTGCTGTGGAACAGCAGTGCCTTTCCCACCAGGGTATGGCACCACTCCCCAAAGCAAAGAAGCATTAATCCATGTAACCAGTGTAGCTATACAGATTCTTTATTACTTTGCTTCTCTAGTAGTTAATGAAAGACTATGCTGTTTATTCTTAAACATTTCATCTGCTGGATAGGCTTAGAGAAGGAAAACTTCTCTGACATTCAAACTCACTACTGAGCTTGAATTGACATTATTATTGCCTGTGTGAAATCTCACTATCAGCTGCACAGGTAAAACGGGAGGCTTTAGCAAAAAATAGTTCTGTTTCCACATGTGTTTGTGGATAATTCTAAGGAAAGGAGAAAGATATATGAACAATCCCATTGTGCTGTTAACCTTGAGATCCAGGAGCTCCAGCCTATTCTTGCTACCATCTCCTCATTCTGTCACAGGTTGCTGTTCCTGTCTTTGTCTGTCCTCATATTAACCATGATGAACTATCACCAGTAACTGATGAGATACAGTATGTAACAAAGTAAGAAATGATTAATGCAGCACTGGAAAGTATGTTCAAAATGCCCCTTTGAACTTAGCATTTTAAGAAGAGACAATACAGTTAATTTCCTATTTGTTTCAACTTATATGAGCTGATGTACATGTCACATAAAAGATCATTTTTTGTTGTACTAGCTTTTTTAAATTTTTGTTTTATTTGGAATCTTAAAGAAAATGCAATATCAAAATCTTAACTTCACTAGGTAATAACAGCTGAAACACCTCTGTCATAAAAGAGAAAATACCACAGACCAAACATAGAATTTAGGTATTTTGAAATGTCTCACATTTTAGTTCTTTTTTCAAATTTAGGGAGACTAATATTTTTTACTGTAATAACAGTCCAGCATCAGTCTGGACATCACAACTGAATAATGAGAATATATGTAATTTGTGACTAGGCTGGCATAGAAGGGAGTGCATGTCACTGGAAACAGGCACTGGGACCTGTTTCCCCAAAATGACGTGCATAAGGATCCAGAATTTTCAGCACTGTGTATTTCATACCAGAATCGTTACAAGAAATCAAACAGTAGTGCCTCCTTTCATTAGTAAAACTAGTCAATAATCATTCAAAATGTGTTTCTTATCTTATTTCTCATCTTTTTTTTTTTTTTTATCTTCTCATTACATGACGCCAACAGGTAACCTGAATATTACTGCAACCATATAACGTGTCTAAGTACTTACTATGCTTGCTTTGCATTTTGTTTTAAGTTTAACTGAAAGAATGCTCCTTTGAGCAGGTATTAACATCTCCTCATGTATTTGTACAAGATCTTATACACTGGACTTAACTTTGAATGGAGCCTTTGTGAATTGCTATGGTAAAAATAGATAAAACCATTTTTATACTTTACAGACATGGCTGGTAGAAAGATTAGTACAGTGGGATACTGTCTATTCTGAAGTCACAAATGCCCACAGAAATTTCCTTTCAAAAAAAATGGAAAAAAAAAAAAAAAAAGCAGCTGCATTCACAACTTCTCTATTGACACAAAGTTGCATAGTTTATATTATTCCACCAAAGCATATTGGACACATCAATTTTTCACCATTTGTTTTCTGAAGGCAGTCCTCTGAGGGTCGCAAAAAGGCTGAGGATGAAGGGTCTGCAGTAGTTTAGAAGATCATTCTCATTGTCAAAACTAATTAAACAAGGAAATTGCAAAAGGAAAAAGCTAACCATAGGTACAGTCACATGTCTCATCTATGCTTAATTTGATCTCTCTCATACTGTAAAATATAATTAAAGGATCATATCGCTACTTCACTATAATCTGAGTAACAGACTGTAAAGGAAGTTAAAATTACGGAATTTCAAAAGAGTAGACTGAAAAATATAGGTAAGAAATTTTCATTTCTCAAAAACTATAAATATTGCGAGCATGTAAACTAACAAACCAACTCACACTGCGCTTTCAGGTAAGTTTATGCAATTGTGAACATATATCTGAAAGAACACACAAATAACCCTAAAAACTTGGAAGGGCAGCTGTGTCACACTTTGAGCATAGATAGTGAAATTCTTCTACAGTGCCACACTCCTGACTATGGACATTTCTTATCCTTTTTCCCTTCCTTTCCAGTTTCACAGAAGAAAAAGCATATCCAGAAACACAGAGGTGTTAGCAGGTGGTAAAGAATGTTCTAGATTTTTCAGTGCAGTCCTAGCTATGACAAAGTCTCCCACCTCAGCAACTGGGACAGATGAAAGCAGGTCTGTAAGCTCTGATGGAAGGGGCTTATATGTTACAGAGGCAACACAGAGCTCCAGTCCTTGGATAAATTTGTCTGAGGCATTAGAAGAGCCCTCCACATGCATCCCTTTCCCAGTCACAAGTTGGATATTATACAGGGCCAACACCTGTTCTCCAACAAAGAAGAAATTCTTAAAACAAACGAAACTTCTATTTCAATCTACAGAAAGTAAAGAAGAAAAATCTATTGTAAAAAGTAACCCTGCTCACACTCAGAGTTGACAGCTCCTCCCAGTACAGACAAAGAAAAGGTGTCCTGCACAAAGGGTGAAGAGAAGCAAAGGAGAAAGCAGGCCGGATAGCAGGTTTTGGGGGGAAGTAAATACAAGTGGGAGAGAGAGGGCATACAGAGTTTTGCTGTCCATACAGGCTTCTGAGGCCAAAGCTTGCTTTAGAAACCCATCAGCTTGTGACCTTCTGGAGGAGCTTCCCTGTTCTTGGACTGTTCAAGCTTTCCGAATGAGGCACTATACCTGACTAGTTCTGAACCACTTTGTAGAGGTTCTCAGTGCTGGGAACACATACAGGTACTCCCATTTCACTCGGAAGTTTACATTTTGCTAAAGAAAGAGGGTCAAAGAAAATCATAACAGATGCATGCTTTGTGTCATTATAAGGCAGAATTCACATAATTCGGATTTTTCTTCATAGAGTAATTTACCAAGTTAAATTAAAGCTTGACAGAAACCTGAATGCTGAGTGTTCTGTAATGCTTGTTTGGGAGATATTTACAGACAAATTGTTTTTTGGTTTAGTTTAGTTTTTTTCCCCATTTAAAGTATACCAGCAATCACCTTCACCTTTGTTTGAAAATGCATCTGCTGTCACACTTGTTTTAAAAATATTTGCATTAAAATAAGATTATACCTTAAGATAAGTTCAGAATACACATACTTAACATACGTATTCATACACTTACACACATCTCTCAATGCCTCAATGCCGCAAGGACGAGCTTTTTTCTACTGAGTATGGCAAGTTCTCTTAGCCACACTCCTCCAGTCAGTTTTATAATTCCCCAACAAAACACTAAAAGAACATATTTTCTCAAACACTGTGTCAATTTTTTTGAAAGCATGTTGTTTTCCTAAAAGGTGTAAGTGATCTGCCTTTGATAGGTCACCTTGTTTGTAACTTTTCTGTTACCTACACTACCTTTGTTTCTTTGTTAGGCAGGCACTACATTTATTACAAAAAGGGTCAACCTGCCTAACTCTGAATGTTCTGAGAGCTGGTTATTTGCCCTTACCCTCCCCTCTATTTTCTTCATTTCCATTTTTATTACTTTACTGCATGTTGTTTAAACACAGACCCTCATTCTGAAGAAGCACTTGTCATTCATTATATTCCAACACCACCTCTCAGTCATCGCATTATCTAAAATGCATAAGCAACGCAGGGACAAACAGTAGGTCATTACAATAAGCAAATCATGAGCTGGAATAGGGACTTGAGGTCCATTAGCTCAAAGTATTAGGTCAGATGTGTGGAAAAGTGTGAAGATAGATTTGACTTAAAACCTAGATCTGGCGAACACAGTAACCTGAGAAAACACTAGACTAAAGAGAGTATGTGCTAAAGTCTGCCTTAGTGTTTACACATTAATAAAACGAGCATTACTGGAAAACCCGAGCAACAAAATACTTCATTCCTACATCTATTCTCTTCCATGCAACAACTTAATGTTTTTGAGTCTTTGTAAATAATGAAAAAATATAGCTAACTCTCTGCGCTTCATGCAAAATAACATAATATTCCATACTCATATAAATGACTATTTCTCATTTCATACACACTGAAATACATGTTAAGTAGTATCTAATCTAACAGTAGTCTAATAATAATCCAGAAGTAATGCAAGTCACAGAGTAGCATATTTTGGATGTAATTGTTTAAATAACTGAAGTGTAGCTGATGTACATGTGATCAAATACATTTTTAGCGATCAACATATATATACCTGAATCTTGCTATATTTAGTTCAAATATAAGTATATATATATATTCACTTAAATTCACTATTCTGTGTATTACTGAACTGCTAGGAATTATTACATGTGTTTCTGTGTTATTCTAACACATCTACTACACTGACATACGTATTAACATATGCAGAATTGTTATCATACTAACGCAAGTGCTACAAACATAGCAATAAAATTAATAAAATTCATATGGATATATATATACATATATATATGTATATATATGTGTGTGTATGTGTGTGTATATATATGTATGTATGCATAATGTATTTATGTAAAAATATAGAAATCAATATTCCTGGATTGTCAACCCATCTGTTTGTTTGTGTTGTTATGTTCTTACAGTATTCAGTATACCAATCAATATATGGAAAGCTTTGACACATACTCTGCCAGTGTCTCTGCAGAAACATTGGAATATGAGAAGATTTTAACTCAGAGTAAACATATCAGGGGAGATATATTTTTGTGCTCCATTTGTAGAAGCTGTGGACCTGACAAAGTCTCCTACCTTTACACAGCTGAAGTAGGTTTATAAGAGTTGAATGCAATTCTCCCTATGTGGAAACAACTTATGGCTGCTTCCCACCAGAAGTATTTCTGAGTAATTGAATCGACACACCATTGAAAAGTGAATCCTTGCATCCTGGATAAACAGCAGAGTAAAAATAGATGCGTATGGATTCTACCACTAAAACAAAATAAAAGCTGTACAAACAAGAAGCTCTCTTTTGTTCTTGGAATTCCTGAGTGCCATTCACAGGACTGCCTTGCCTTCATAAACATGCCCAATACGTGTCAGTGCTAATAAGGGTCAAACAAAAACATGGAGAACAACTGCTAACCTATCACACTTTGATTCAGTAAAGAAGATCTCTTGATTAAGCAATGCACAAAGCATTTCAAAATTTTTTTTTTGCAAGAGTATGTATGTTAGTAGCCAGATTCCTGGTAAATATGAAGAAGAAAAAATTATTTGTTTCAATGGCACTATCCTTGCTTTATACCATTTTAAAATACGGTTTACCATCTATCTTCCCATTTTGTGACATCTGTTGTATTAGGCGTGGCCAGAACAGGGACAACAGACATCTCTTCATGGTTTTTTGCTAAAATCAAATGGAGACTTTTTCCATTCAAACCCACCTTGTAACTTCTTCCCTCTTTTCATTTTTATCATTTTCTTAGTATAAACATGTCTAAAGAATGATCATAATTTTCATTAATTTTGTCTGAAAACATGAGTGCACATTTATCTTTCTTTCACATCTCAAACAGAAAAAAGCAAAAAATCAAGAATAATTTGGCAAAAATATTTTCTTTGTGCTAGTATATTGCAGTAAACATTGGCATCTGCACCTTTTGTTTTTACAACTTTGTTTATGCAGCTAGAAGTTATTTGTAACTCATACCACAATTCTGACCATCACCTCATAAATTCAGCGATAACCAGAATATTTCCTATTCTCTGTTTTCATTATGGCGTGTGGGGGCTCTTTCTTCTTGCAACACATCTGTATCTATGGTCTAAATAAAAAAAACTCTGTACACACTAAAACAACTAAAACATCTACAACGTGTAATTACACCATGTGGTCTTAGTAACCAAGAATGAATTGCTCGTGAAATAAGTGCCCTCAGACCCCATCCACTCACAGTAAAAGTTCATTAAGAAAAGTATCTCTCAGGGCAAGAGCAATAGCTGCCAAAGGAAAACACTTTCTCATTTTCAGATGTCCACAATTACAATTACACTGACTGTTAAACATGCTTTAGCATAGACGTCTCTGCTGGACAAGTATACAGAACTCCTAATTAAAGGGCTTCATTTTTGCCACAAAGGGAGCTAGATTGCAATGGCATCTATTGTCCTATGCTTAATGAAGGATGAGATATAGTTTAAATAATTAGTAACGCCGCTGGAAGAGAATGCAAGTAATTAGCATAGCTTGACACCTAGAGCTACACGCTAGTTGCTGTTGTCAGCATCAACAATGTGTAGATTTAAAAAGAAAACTGCAAGAAAAGAAAGCATCACGAGGCAGTTTTGTTTTTCTTCTACAAAGATACAATTAACCACCCGTTTTTGAATGAGTCCACTATGCTATTAACTAGCACATACTCATTCTTTTAGAATTTTCTTTAAAGATTTGGGTTACCCATCTTTCAAACAAAACCTATATATTTAAAAGCCCTCAGCAACAATATAGCAAGCAACAACCTGTTTTTCAGATGGGGATTTTCTAATTTACTTGAACATTGCCTTTACCACTGGCGTCTGCACATTATCTGTAACTTAACAAAGACTAATTGCAAGCTTGAACTAAAGATTTGCAACAGCAGCACTAGCAGTGACTCAAGAGATGGTATTACCATTCATGAAGAAGGTTGCCCCAACATGAAAAGGGAACAGACAATCTTGCCTGTTTGCTGCTAAATAGTGATGTAAATAAACTTCATTTCTTTACTCCTATGGAACAAATCTGAACTGAACTGAAAACCTCATTCTCAGAGTTCAATATATAATACAGCTCACATTACTGAGACAGAAAAGGCAGCAAAGAAAGACAACAGCTTCTGATTACCTTCTTACAGAGAATGGGCTCTGAATTTGGATGGAAATCATCCAGCCTACAATCACTGGGCTCAGAGTGCTGCAACTGGCAGCAAAACTCGTGTGACTGGTATCATTGTGGGGATTAGCAAAGTAAAATAAGTCTATTTTACTCATGATGTAACAAGTAGTAATTGGATTTCATGTCAGCTAATGATTTCCTATATAAGCTACTTCTAGATAGTTTGAATACAAAGAAAGTTTAAGTCTAAACAAAAACTGTATGGATATTATAAAACATGATAGGAATTGCCCTTGTAAGAAAGAGTTATTTGATCCGGGCCATCCTAGTCATTAAATTGGTACTTGAATTACTCATTGATGAGATCAGCAGAAAGTACTCTATTAAGTATCCGCCAGTTTGCTAAACTAGGAAGCATTTAATGTGAACACTTCTTGTCTGTCTGAGATACCCATTCCAGAGTCTGCTTAGGCATCTCTGCACAGAAAAGCCACAGATTATGCAAAAGCACACAATTTTTTCGTCTTAACCATGTGCAATATTAAGCCAATGATCTCAGGTGAAGACACATGCTTTTTAAAGTCTTCCTACAAGACTGGCTACATCTGAGTATATCAGTACTAAGAAATTTTAATATTTACTGATATCCTCAAATATACACTTAGCCAATACTGAACTTCAAAAGTATTTCACATCAAGTTGCGCATTTCTACTCTTATCAAGTTGATAAATGATACCAGTGTTCAGTCTCTACTAGCTTGCTGAATTGTAGAACCTGGTAAGTATGTAACCTGTTGGATTAATGAAACCATAGGTTCATGCATCTTCTATTCACATTTAGAGTTCATATCCCATTTTATTAATGACTAAACTCTTAATTATTAAAAAAAAATAAATTAATCAGATAAAATAGAAAGCAGAAATAGCTTCTCTTAAATATTAAAAAACTGATTAAGAAATGGAAGGAAGCTAGCAGGTCCAAGCAAAGAAGTATCTTCCATGATATTCATATAATCATAGAACACGATCTACATATTTGCACATGCATAGAGGAACAAAAAATGTGTGGCACGCAAAATCTACAAGCACTCACACAAAGTTATCATCTCTGTGTGCAGCCTCATGCTTTTATCTTCAAGTTGTTTAAGAACACATTTCCAGTTAGTTAAATCTACTAATTCAGTTTCTTTTCACATCTCCAAAACTGTGGCAGATTACCTTTTCACTCCACTCTTGTGTCTTCTCAACGTAACTAAGGAATCCCCCCCAAATGCATGCGAACAAGTACATACAGACTGGCCTCAAGGAATCTCATTAATTCCTCTCCTTTGCTGCAGGACCTAAATCACCCTGTAGGGTCCATGGCTGCTTGATGGCCTCAGCGGGAGCCTGCAGAGCAACCTGAGCAGGTCCACACCACAGCCTCCCATTTCCCCCAGTTGAGACACCCCACATGGGCCAGGTGGGTGCCAGGTGGGAGGGGGGAACCATGGAATGCCACAAGGAACTGAATGAGAGTTTTGGTTTAGTTTCCTTTGAGGCAGCACAGGAGGACTGGGGACAGTCTCCCTGGCTGATAGGACAGCTCAGCACGTATAAATGCGTTTCCTTTTAGCAGTGATGCAGTGGGTTTTCTTTGATAAAAGCAGCTCAGTGAAAAAATAATCAACAGCAGACCGTATGCAAACAATACCCAACATTTACATCAGGGTCTGTGTATGTGCAGCCAACACAAAAACCCTGCCAACTGCCACAAGGGAAGATGTGGACAGATGTGGACAGATAAGCTAATACTAGCTTATTGTGCTAGCAATAACGTACACTGCATGCAGAAGAAAATCAAAGCGCAGCCAAGGAATCTTTCTTCAAGGGAAAATCTGACCCCCTTTTGATGAGCATACCCAGGTCTGCACATGCATCTTGTCTGATGACAGACCGCACACCTGCCTTTACCAACCCCTGATCAAACAAGGAAACGCAATACCCAACAGCAGGACACCTTTCCTCCCCACCAACCACTATTGGTGTGAGGGCAGCACTCACCTTCAGCTTGTCGTAGCGCTCGCTTAGAGCTGCCACCTGATGGTCCCGGTGCCGCCCGACCAGTTTGCACAGTGCGCAGATCAGCTGGTCGTCCGTCACACAGTACATGTTCACCTTCTCATCCTCGTGCTCCAAGCACATTAATCCCCTGATGTGAGAGTCCGGGATGGGTTCGATGAGCCGGTGGCCAGTGAAGGGCTTCTTGTTGGGGTGCGTGGCTTTCAGGCACTCCTCGCAGTAGGAGACCTCGCAGGTCACGCATGTCTTCACTGCCTCCTGGGCAGGGTCCTGGTCGCAGAACTGGCAGAGGACCTTCTCGCAGGAAGACATGCTGTTGCTGTCGAACGCCCGCTCCCGACGGGTCTCGCTGGGGGAGTTGGGCCCGCTCACCGAGGCTTTCTGAAAGCGGTCGATGATGTTCTGCAGGGTGACGTTGCGCTTGAGCCCCTCTAGACCGCGCTGGCTGAGGGTGATGACATAACGGCAGGTGGGGCACTGGAAGGCGGTGATAGACTCCACCGGCTCGTTGGAGGCGCAGTGGGAGACCAGGATGCGGTGCGCGCAGCTGAAGCAGAGACTGTGAGCGCAGGGCAGCAGCAGCGGGTCCTCAAACAGCTCCAGACAGATAGGGCAGGTCAGTTCGGACTCCAGTGTTTCCATCTTCAGGCAAAGCTTTCCTGTGGCGTCAGCGAAATCCAGGGAAGCTGATCAGCTATCTGGAAACACACGCAAAATTCGATTAGGCGAGAGACAACATGAGGGGTCAGCCATGGGGGGTTGTCAGCTTTGCCGCGGCTCCTGGTGCTATCGGTCCACCACACTGGGCAGGAGAATGAGCAAAAGTTTTGAACCTGCACATGCACACATCAAGGTATTTAAAACTAGACTGTTTTTTTTTGTTTTGTTTTGTTTGTTTTTAATTCCCCCCATTCTCTCTGTTCACTTAGGAATGCAAAGCAAAAGCTCCTTATTCTTTCACTTTCCCTTTCTTGCTCATGCGGATTGAGGAAAGCAGCAGATGTTTCTCTGCATTGCTAAAAAAAACAAATGATTAAAACAACAAAATGATGATTTTCAGATAGCCTACTACAGCAAAATCAGACTTCTTCTGCAGATGCTGCTTTTGGCTTTGCTAATGTAGTAGTAATACTTTAAACAACTTCACCTTTGTATAGCATTGTGCAAGGGTTAGCCCAGAGTATTACCGCCAGTAACCTTACATCTCCCTTTGCCATTTTAATTCACAGTTCTTTTTTCAGATTGAAATGCTAAGTTATTGTTATGGCACAGCACCTAGGGTGTACATCTGTGTTCACCTGCATAAATATTTACACAAAAATACACAGAGAACAGTGTGTCAAAGAAAGCATGTGATATTTTCATGTGTTTCATGGATATATTCATTGTACTGTATTAATATACTGCTCCTACGTATTTCAAGATAATTTGTACCATATGTACAAGCACATATATGTGTATAAATATGACATGTCTGTTTGGAGAGAGATAAATATAGCCAGAGGATTGCACAGTGTCCTAACTGAAATGCTAAATAGGAGTTGAGCCCAAATTCCTGGTAATTCTAACCTAGGAGAAGAACCTGCAGTGAGAAAGACAGTGAAAAGCACGATTTGGTTTGAGGTTTGTCTGTGCGTATGCTTTGTTGCATAAATACTCTTGTTGCTGAAATCTCTTAACTACACTTGCTGCAGTGGCCTTATTAACCATCTGAGGTGGTTTAGGATGTGACTTTTGATGGGATTGTCTTGAGAAGGCAGCAGCGCAGTCCTTTCAGAGATCCACCAAAACTTCATTTTGCTCCTGTTTCTCCATTCAGCATCACAGAGAGAATGCAAAAGCGTCGCCCCGCGCAGCTCTCCCTGCAGAAGCTCCCATCAGGGCCCCGTCGCTGCCGCGAGTGGACAGCTCAGTGAGGCAGAAGCAAGAGCTATGCTTCACACTCACAGAGCCGTACCTCCTCACAGTACAATCTATTTAAGCTTTGTTGCTCATAACCAAGCGCAGCTTCAGATGGCACAGCTGCATGGCCCCCGCACTGTAAAGTCATTGTTCTGCTGTGTGAACTCTCGCCTCCTTCCCTGACCAGGAAGAAAGAGGGGTGGACAAGAATCCCCCCAGACAAGTCTTGGTTCATTAAGGGTGAGGAGAGCTGGGGCTCATTAGCAGCCTTGGAAACCAAGAGTGCTTGAACCTCCGGTACTTCACAGCAATTAGAGTGCGGGGTACGGCAGTAGGAATACCACCTATAACCCAAATAGGAACCACAGTAAAATTGGAGAGTTTGACAGGCACAGAGGCAAGGTACAGAGTGCCCACCAGTGTTCTGCACTGTTTGCTCTGTGGGAAGAGCAGCAAGGCGTCCGTTCCAGAATGTGCTTAGAAATCAGGATACTCTTGTCTCTTTGCACTCAGGTTTTCTTTTATTCTGCCAAGAAATTTGAGCACTTAGGGAAAGGCACTGACCCCATCACAGAATTTGGTTTCCTGAGTCTTCTGTGATGCTGATATTGCTTGAAATGAAGTTCAGTTCGCCAAAGACTAATTCATTTATAACTATCCATCAGATGCCATAATTGCATGGTGCATCTGGTCAAAATTAAAGGCCTGGCAATTTGATATAAGCAGGAAGACAGCTTCCCTGCTCTCTCCTCAAACATAGCCACACAGCACAGCAAAAGATGAAAGCATTTTCTGCAAATGAAGAACAGTTTGTCTTCCCTCCTCTTCACTCTCTGTATCACACAAGTCCCAGAAGATAAGAATCTCATTCATGCTGTTTGAATCCCTTCCACACCACAACTGTATACCTCATCATCCGCTTATCCTGCGGGCTGAAAGCTGCACTGGAAATGGGAGAAGGGGATTTGGTGCTGGCAGCAGACAAGGTTTTAAGAAGGCAAATCACCTACCTAATCATTGCTCATCTCTTGGCAGCCTAGTGAAAACCTGCCGACCTCTCTGGTTTGCTTCTTAGGACCGCGTTCCGGATATGGGGCTTTCTTTCGTGCTCTCCATTCTGCACAAAATCCCTCCTGCCCTCTCATGTGCCAAAAAGTTTCATTCATTTTGTTTCCTTCTCAAAGCACATTGTTTCAAATAAAAGAATAACCAAAGGCTTTTCTATGTTACTCATTTAACAGACAGTTGAAAAGATTAAACCAGCAGAAAAATATTTGCATCACTGACTCATAGAAAAGTGTTTGAATCACTGTCACGGCTCTGTATAAACACCACCATCCTAACTGATAATCCATTGCAATCTTCCTGACCTGATGGAACAGCCACTTACTCCTGACTAGCAAGGGTGTCAAAATCTGATCCTAGACTGTAAAATTCTTGGAATAGAAGCCCATAAAAGCCTGTCTTTCATGGTAATCAAAGCGGAGCATGTTAACAGAACCAAACAAAGACATTTCCCTGTTTACTTTTGCAGCTGCCAATAAGCTAAAAAAACACTTCAACTGGGATAGAGCAATGAAGACTTTAAGAGGCACTGAAGAGGGGTTGTATTTTCTGTGTAACCCAATTATTGTTCTTTAATTGACTGAACTTCTTCCTTTGCTTTTAAGTTGATGTCTAAAGTACAGTGTACAGCTGATCCAGCTACAGAATCTTACAAACCCATTGGTCTAAGTCTCACACTTTTTGATTTACTTTCTTGTGAGTGATAAGAGAATCCATAGCAGCAGTAAATAAAAGATTAGGCAGAAATGTAATGCATACGGTTTATCACATGCACATGGTAAAATTCCTCAGTCAACATGGCCTGTAAATGGAAAGCCACGTGGAAAGCCTCTAGACCCAAAATGGAAAAAAAAAATTGGATTCATAATTTCATATTTTCAAAAATATGGAATTTCTGGCAGAAAAGTATACTATTATTGAAATGTCATTGGAATTAGACACACTACTACTACAAATATCAAAGTAAAGCTATTGCCAAAAGACAAGTGCTCTTTAAAAAAATCAAAACTACATTTTGGTAATTTTGGAAGTATGAAATCTTGCCAGCACCTAACAATTACTTATACATTATATAGTAAGTAAGGCAGTCAATGAAACCCTGATCCCCCTATAGTACGTGTCAAGACTTCTAGACTCTCCCAGCAGAATTAGCTCCTCTCAAGTACAATGTATTATTTTGCAAGTGGTATTCATGTCTTCAGTTAAGCAGAAGTGCACCCAAAGCTCAAGTACTGAAGATATAAGGGAAATGAAGACTTAAGCTGAATCAGATAAACTTAAATACATTCAGCAAAGCTGAATAGATTATAAAAAGTCTAACAAGCTATATCATAACTGGGTGCAATGTTATGCAGCAGAAATACTGTATTATACTTTCCATTTCTTGCATGCTTTAAAAACTACGAATTAGAGATACTACCAAAATCAGCAAAACTCTTACTGCTGATCTTAATGAGATCCTGAAAATGCAAATCCCAAAAGTATATTTCCTAAGGAGGACATAAAATACATAGTTCGTAATCACTTAAAATGCCATTATCTATAGAAAAATCTGGTGATTTGGTGGACCTGAAGTGAGCCTGTTGTTGACTGAAAGCTCACCCCTGATATTTCACTGCTGGGGATGCCAGAACTATGAACGATCCTTATGCTTTAAGTACAAAAATTGGTATACATAAGCAGAGCAACACAAATTTCAAATCATGCTATGAGGGTGGGGGAGGGATTTCCATGAACCAGAACAGTAAGCATTTCCTCATAGGAAGCAACATCCTTCTGTGTTCTGAAGAAATTACTGCGTTTAGAAAGATACTGTAAGACACACACTGCTATGCAAAGATGGTCTTACAGTATATACCCATTCACTGCTCCTGCATACAAGCCAGCGTTCTTACTACATCCAAATATCTCTCAGAAAATTGCAACTAATTTCTTCCAAAACTATTTTGCCAACCTCCCTGGGAAAGAGACAAACATCCAAAAGCAATACGACAGGACCTGGTGATGCTACAGTAGTAAGATGCTTCAAGAAGGCAAACAACATCCTATACGGTTCAACCGAGGTAATCTTCCAGCTTATCTTGTTGCATTCACAAGTGGGACAACTGGTGATCTGATGTAGGCTATTTATCTCTTTCCCACTGCTGTTTACATATGTAACTCTTTACATTTGTTGTATTAACAAAGAAATTACGAGTAGCATCACCAAAGAACATTATCCACCTTAACAGAGTACATTCAAGGTCATTCAGGGATGTTAACATAATGCCTGAAGTAAAGTGATTAAAATATGAAAACTGAAATATACATGCAGAAAAAAAATCCAATATGGTCACTTTTTGTCAGCAAAGCACTATAGAATTCTCCCCATGCAGACAGGGTGACTAAATCACTAGCTATTAGAATAAAGTTAGCTGGCAGTGGTTTGCATGCCACATGCTGCCTGCTGCTCTCATTGTTTCCTGTTCTTTTCTATTCCAGTTGTTCCTACAATCCTCATGGAAGACAAGAAGAGAATCTACCAGGACTGAGAGGAGCTTTCTATCCTAGCTCTTCATGTGGAGTTCACAGCAGGAGTTAAGGCTGTTTTGGTGGACCTTAAATTGTAGTGGCCTCAGTGGCAAAGAAGGAGAAAACAGTTGTATGTTGCTCTGCAGATCTTAAGAATCTTAGTAGCAAATAGTATTATGCAAAAGAGCTGGATATATTCTAGAACTCCTTGATGTGCCACCTCACCAACAGATCAGTTTCTTGTATTTTGGCGACTGATGATCAAGATACACACAGGTAGGTTCAAACAGCAATTTTTTTTCCTAACAATCCATTGACTTAAGTGTGACTCATGGTGTGAATACTACAGTAAGGCTATTCTGGCCAAGGTCTTCCAAACTCATATATGGGAACATTCATAAATGCACACAAAACTGCAGACTAAACTAAAAATGAAGCACTTGTGCATTAAATCTTCTTGTAGAAAACACTTGCCAACTTTTTCAGTTAGAAAATAAAATGTTAAATTGCCACTAGGTGGATTATGAAAAGAAATTTCATATGAACTATGAAAAACTAGGTATGAAAGGTAATAAAATATGTTATTCACATATGCATGTATGTGCCTACGTATCCTAGGTGCATAGTAAAAGAAGATTTACAGTGAACACACATACTCTTCCTGAACGAGCCATGGCAAGTGCTTCAACAGTCTACTATCATAATGCACAGCTGCAGTTTTCAAAGCAGCAGTATTATTCTGTTAAGTGCACTATAAAAGGAAAATTTTAAATTTATGTTCTTGTCATAAAATTTGGCACAGGCAATAAAAACCACTTGCAATTTCTTCTGTTAGTTGTATAACAAAAAGCAAAAAACTCCTTTTCCTTTGTCATTTTCTATCCCTCTCTAGGATATAGACAAAATTGTCTTGGGAAGAACTGTTCTTTCGAACAAATGAATCTGATTGCTTTACTTCACATTCAATAAATATTTCAAATGTGATTAAACCAATGGAATGCTTCATAGTGGTTTGTCCCAAGTCCAGTAGATGTTTTACCTTGTGCACCAGAGACATTGGAGCCTACGAGTAACTTGTTATGCTATAGAAATTTGCAGCACCAGAGCTATTGAGATAATCAACTAAGTATTGTCATTTGTCTAAGTATTGGACAGGGAATTAATAATAAAAACTCAGATATATATTTTTAAATATTTAATGAAAACTTCTGTAACATTAAACAAAGCAAGGTTCACATGCCCTCCAACATGGAAATACTTGTTTATCTACTGATTTATTTGTTTTGTTCTTGTTTTTACCCAAACACTGTAGATTAATAAATATTCAAAGAGTAGTACCTGTTCAACAGCATATTACGCAAAAGCACATACAGAAACTGAATAGTTTATCCTAGTCGTACATTCTCCCTGATAAAAAAATGATTATCTGTCTAGTCTACAAGGTAGTAACGTGCAATTTTTCCATGATGTTGAGATTGCTGTTTGCAACATTTAAAAGATATTAATGCAATAAAACATCTGCCATGTTGCTTGTAGTGATGTAAAGCCTTGATAACATCTTCCTCCACTCAAACCATATGTTAGTAGCAGAATATATTTTCAAAAAAGCCAAATCCTGCATGTTATTCAATGAGATGAACATATCACAGAATTGTGGTCTTTGGCACAAAATCATGTATTCCTTCTCACAAGAGCTAAAACAATCACCTAGCCTCAAAATTGAATAGGTAAGAAAAAGAAAAAAGAAAAAGCCGTATAAAGATCATGGTTTATAAATTCCAAAGCAATCAATAAATTGCTGATTTGATATTACATATAATGCTATACTGGATGCAATATTACACATGCACATAAACCTATACTAGTGCATATTTGGAACGCTCTTTGACCTCTATTTTTTATATTCTTGCAACTTCTTTAGCTTTGCATTCTTTAGATACAAGATTTAATACTTCCTTAAAATGCTTGAAAGCAATGAAAGCAAAGGATTGTTTAATCCTTAGCACATGTGGATTATTAGCATTAGGACTGTAAGAATTAGCGGTGTCTTCCTAACAAATTTATGTCTGAAGATCTGTTCCAAAAATCCCTTGTCCAACTAAATTCACATTTCTCATTGAAGAAACAGGCATTTATTCTGGGGTGTATCTCAGCAATATAACAACAAATACTGAGGAACTGGGTTCACACCAAGCCCCACCAGTCTTCATATGCCTTTGGTTGCACAACAGAACCGAAAATCTCTCACTTCTAAGAATTTCACTTCTGTAGTGCCTTAAGTGACATGGTACCCTTTATAGCAGATGATACAACTACAAAATTAACTGGAAAGAGTTCAGTATGTTCCTCCTAGTAATATGCATTCACACACACTGATACGTTTAGTGCAGCATGGAAACATTGGGGCCCTTAAGCTACTGCAAATTTTTAGTGAAGGTTTTAGGGTGGCTCCAAGAAAGCACATAATTCTCTTTCCAGCAAGTTGTCCTATGAATTCTTTCCCTGCAGCAAAGCATAGGGGTTCATAAATACCATTTCAATTCATAATCAACACCTCCATCTAGATAAAAAATGTGACATTATAATTCCAAAGGAAGAAGCCTAAAATCCATTTTCTTATCAAAGACAGTCTTTAAAACAGCAGCAAAGTTCCAGGAACTACAAAAGGTAGGAATTTGTGACCTCGCTTGCCACACAGAAATCTGAATTTACACTACCAGCTCTTGCAGCTGACTAAAGCTCCCTGGTCTTATAAAGCTATACCTATCACATTACATGGTTCACCGCTGACCTCTCACTGTCTCGCTTTCTTCTGCTCCTCATATGTGAGCATTAAAAGCACACACCAAAGTTTATTTATTTATTTATTTTTAAGAATAAACAAGCATTCTTGGAATATACTCTGCACACTTGCAAAGGCTACAAAGAGATTCTAAGTGCTGCAGAAAACTTCACCAGCCAGCACCGAAGAGTTTCTTGCTCTACTTGCAGTAAGCTGAGCTGCCAAAGATCAGTGGTGTATTTAAAAATCAAGATTGTAATCAGGTAATTAGAAGGGGAAATTAGCTGTGAACTGTGGGAGTGTGAAGGATAAGTAACAAATTATATCTGTGCTCTGAAGGTAATCTATTTTAGAGGACAGAGGTAGTTAGAAACCTCTCTCAGTGGTGCATGAAGAACTCGACTCAGGCTTCTTGTGCCCAGCAGTAACAAAATGGGAACCTGCACTACCGCTCCATTTGGAGAGAAAAATGATCATGAGGATCCTTGTCAGACCCCCCAAGCTTGCTCCGGTAAAATGTGGATACTTCCCATCTTACCACTGCCACATGGATCACAATGAGAGCACTTCCACTGCTCCACATAGGGGTACTAAGCTCCCATTCTGTTAGCAGAATTATTTGGCAAGCATTCTTTGGCTCTATAAAACACAGCAAGTCTGTAAATACATCATAGCAAATCATAAGTAGCACAAATATTAGAAACCTATTCCTCTCTCTTGCTGCCTAGTGGTTCCTAGCCACAAAGGGCAGTATTCATATGGACTGGTCTTTATCAACTCCCATGATAGTTAAAAGAGAATGACAGGTATCTTCAGAGGAACCTCACGCAAACTATTTTAGATTATCTTTAGGATGGAATGATCTGTGCTTCCTAGAACTCATTCCAAATACAAAGAGAACTTAGAGTACAAGAAATTAATCAAATAAGTAACCATATTTTGTGTTCTTGAGATTTAAGAAGAAAATAGACTATCTACATCTATGCTTTTGTTAAAGAGTGCTCTTATGAGCCCCCTAATCACTTATTTGGCCAAAATAGCTTCTAAAAATTCTCTTCTGGAGTGCTTAGTTTCTATCATTCTCTACTTTCATAGATACAAAAGGTTGCATGGAAAACTGAATTGAGTTGCAGGAGAAAACTGACCTGCAGTATTCATCTAAGTTACCCAAAATGGGCAGAACAGTCCATGACTAAATATTCTGACCCTGACACAACAGGTCAACAAATGAAAATGATGAGATCAACTAAAAAGAAAAACAAATGCTGAGCTGTGTGTAGCCTACTTTTTTGCCCCTAAGACACTCAAGCGTCTGGTATCCCAGTGTAGACTTTTTGGTAAGGCCATGTCTCAGTTACAATAAGATGCAAAGTCAGTCTTCATTCCTGGTTAATAAGGCCAAATCCTAAAGTGACAAGTTTCCCTTTAAGCTCTCTTGAGAACTAAGTCATGTCAGCTGCAAAAAAACAGAAACACTTTATTGTTCACCAGAGACACACCTACTTGTATTTTATTTCTTAAGAAACTGTTACTTAATAGAAACATACCACAGTAAACCCTAGCGATGTCAAATATTTTCTTCCATGCATTTGCATTCTTTAAGGGTGTTATCCTTTAGGGGCAATTTAAAGACTTGAGACAAACCAATCATTAAGCCCAACTACATAATCTTGACAAACAAGTCTTTAGTAGACACAGAGTGGCAAAACTTCATTGCTTCAAGCTAAGGGCTACACTGTATTAGTAATGTAATTTGCAGCTTAGAAACCAAAACAGTAAATAGTGCTAGTTCTTTTCAAACTCTACTGATGACCAGAGAGGTGCTCTGGGAGTTGAAGTAATTAGGAAACATAGTAACACCAGTTTCTGACCCAGTTTAGCAAAATGATAAGAAAAAGTGATCCAGTTTCCCTATACTTCACTTGATACAAACCAGAAAACTGAACAAAAGCCAGAAGCTCCATTATTAAATTTAAGCTTACTCTTCCAAGAGAAAGTCGTCTTTCTAAGCTGCCATTATACAGTGTCTCTGTTGTGTGGAGTCCCAGGTTCCTTCCAGCCCTGATTCACAGGCTCGTACAGCATTTCTCTTGTGCTCAGAGAGCTCCCGATCTTGGGAGAAGTCTTGCCACACAACCTTACAAAATTAACATAAAAATGCTTTTTCACTATCTGGATATTGCTATGTGTGTTTCTGAATATGCACACATTTGCACACCTACAGTCCACTGACTATAGGTAGCTGGACTAGTTACTAGTTTACTTGACAAGCTCAGATTAATTGTCATGCAGATAGTCTTCACAATAGGCTAAGAGGGAGGAGGAAAAAGTAGCTAACATCAGCAATCACTTCTGAATAATTGTATCAATACCCCAGACAGGCCTTTTACTTAAAGGTTCTCAATGTCACTCAGAAAATAGCTTATTAGCTTTTAAGACAGCATGGAAAGAGAAAGCAATAGCTTAATTACATCCCTTTGAGACCCTACTCATCAACAACATATTAAGTTTATAAAAAAAATCTTGAAAAACTGTCTGCCTCCAGCCAGTATCAACTAAGTCATCACTGCTGTATATTACTGGCATACGTCTGTACCACCTCCAGCCTCAATCTCTTCTAGGATCTTGCTAAAAACCCAGTTAAACATGGCCTGAACGTCAGCTTATTTTGTCCTTAGAAAACAGCTCACTTTGAAATACTGAACTGGGAAAAATCATATTAGAAATTCTCTACCTGTGAGCTACACGTGCTGCTGATTCTGCTAAACAAATGGTACATTTTGAGGGCTTTCAAACTTTCACGTTAAAAAACTGCAGTGACGAGACCTTCACTGTGAGTATACTGGTGCCAAGAAATATAAAAAGAAAAAAAAAAGACCTTTCAACAAACACTACAGTTTCTAGGCCATCCTACTTAAGTGTCATAGTTCCAGGTTACATAACTTCATGAGTTACAAATAAATAAATGGGATTTGAAAAACTTGAAGAGTGAAACAGACTTTAGGGAATTACTGTATTTTTTTTTTTTCCATTCTTCTTGTGTAAACATGCATCCCAGCCTTCATCTGTTATTTTTAGAACAGAATTATAATGTTCCAGATGTTAACACTAGGAAGATGTTAATGCTCACTTCAACTCCCTTACTTTTGTTGTTTCATGACAACAAGACAACAATAAGCGGTTGTCTGAATATACAAGAACTCAATACAGACCGCTAAAAAGTTCCCATCCCACCCCACATTTTTAGTACTGAAAACAAAATTCACCAGAGCAATAGATCAAACCTCCACTCTTCCCATACAAACACTGAACACCTTCAAAAACGCTTCCCAAATCCCTTGCGATGGCAAGCCCCCACACTCCAGCATCAGCTGCCGCTGGTGAGAAGCTACCCACAGGTACCCACCGCTGCATCCCGCCCTCCTCCTCCTCCCGGCTGGGCCATGGCTGCAGAGACAGGGACCGCTGACCCTTCTGGAAGCGTGGGCAGCCCAGCTGCAGCCCCGTCCCAGCAATCCTATCCCAGAGCTGCCCGTCTCCTTCACTGTGAGGCAGCAGCAGCTGAAGCACAACAGGAAAGCCTCCCCTACAATTGCAGGAAAACCCGCTCCACCTAACCACCTCCGCCAGCCAGTCAACCGCCCTTCTCACTGGGCCGGGACTGAAATACCTGCTTTCTCTCTCAAGAAAGAAGCCTGAAGAGGGTGAGAAGGCAGGGTCCTCCCACAGAGCATCCAGCACTCGATCTGGTGGCTACAAAGGACAGGAGGCCTTGGGATGGCACTATCACACAGCCCAGCACAGGGCAAACTCAGTCCCAGGAGCAATTAAGCCTAGTGCTGCCTAGTGCTGAGTGATGAGGGAGCAGCAGTGCCCAGACTGTAACTCTAGACTGGGGCTGTCCAAACCTACCACGTGCAAACTGAGGATTTCAGAAGGTTGTATTTAATTTTTTTTCCAAATATTACTCAAAAACTTAATAACAGACCAAGTCCAGCAGGAAGAGACAATCAGAAAGAAGTATAATGCCTGAGACCCCATGGAGACCCTACTTTCTGAAATTGATGATAATAGTTGCTTAACTGTTTTCTTTAGTTTTGCTTTTTTTATTATTATTATTAATTTTTTTTTTGGTAGCAAAACAAAAACAAGCTGCAACGGCAACCTACAAATGCTTCATCAAAGTGCCCAGGAAGAACCCTGACTGAAGTCACACCAGACGTTTGGTCTCCAGTAAAGGTGTTAAAAATTCATGCAAAGTGGAAACAGAAGGAAATAACTGCTTCCTTGTGTTCAGTACTTTTCATGTTCCAGTGCCTTCCTTCATACAATGGTAACACAGTAAAGTGAAGCAAAACATACCTCAGAGGTTTGAGCATAAAGATGCAAACCCACAGCCTTTGGTCTTTCTTCTGTGGAGTCAGCACTTTGTTCTCAATGAAACAATAAACAAGTGTTGTGATTATTTAATTTCCTATTCATTTCATTCACTTGAAACAATAGACTGGTGCCCTCAGATGTGCACACCCTTCATAAGGTTTTTAAAGGCTTCTCCTGGCACTGTCTGTGAGCATGTGTGCGGAATGTCAGCTTGTAACTGGAGAAACGAGCATGTAGAAAGCAAGACAGATGTGCAGAAGGACTGTGTTTATTGCAACTATTTTTTTAATGATATTAAATGTCCATAGGTAACCTATAGTCAAATCAAGTTATAATTGGCCTAGCAGGGGTCATAGCTCAAGTCCAAACTGGAAAGCTTTAAATTCCTCAGCTCATATCCTATCCCTGAGCTTTCATTAAACAGCATCATGCAGTTTCTTTGGACCACCTCTCCAGCCATGCCAGCTCACATTCATCCTGGCACATTCAGGATCAGCCACTGTGAAGACTGGTGTTACTGGCAGGTGCTGTCCTGCTGTTGTGTTTTCTTCATACTATAGTTAGCCCAAGCTCTTCATGCCTTTCACTCACAATCAACCGCAGTCTGAAACAAAGTTTCAATAAATACATGGCTTTTTGCATTGAAACCAAATCAATCACAAAAGTGATGCAAAGCAGTTCCAATAGCTTTCATTCTACTCGTATTTTTAACTTATTTCTGCATGCATGTTTCTTCAGTTCATTGCATATGTTTTAACAGACAACACTGGAAAAAGCTTCCAAAACTCGTCTGGATCTGTCTATATGACAGTATGGCTATGAAGACTTCAGAGCACTTTTCATTTCACACATATGAGAATACACTCCTGCAAGTAAACAATCATTGGTTAAAAAGCATAGCCTCAGATACTTCTCCTATATATACATATATATATATATATATATATATATACACACACCACTGGTTATGCCAGCTTGCTCTAGTTAGTGATTCAAGGGTGTAAGTTAAGGTAAAAAATGCAACTGAGAAAATCCACATCCTCTTACCATAATCTCCCTTCTTCCACTTTCTGAACTCACATGACGTATAAAATAGATGACTGTTAGTCTTCCTTTTTGCACACACCTACTGAAATCCATGAAACCATCATCAGGCAAGACATAGGATATGGAGTTCAATTCTTACACAGACAAAGGACTGACACACATGATTGAATGTGAACAAAGTTACCAGAGTTTGAGAACGTACCAACTTCAGAGCCAGCACTGCTTTGGTGAATTTTCAATGAAACAAAATGTGTCAGCCACCAATACTCTCTTTTTTTGCTGGAAGTTGCAACCTTCACCACAGAATCAGCAAAATAAATGCTGCACCATGGCTCGTGAGTTTCTTAAAAGTACAGCTCAGAAATTATTGCTCAAGTGCAATATCGTTACAGTAAGTTACAGCAGGGGAAAGATGCAGCTATCTGGTGATGCTAATTTCTTAAACTATTGCCAAAAATCAACCACATCGCAGTTGGCAATTTACCCAACTCAGTCAGGTAGTGAAGAAATTCAGCTGAAGCTCTGAGCCAATGTTTTACCAGAGAGGTAGGCTGATGTATCTAAGTTTAACAAAGCTTAAGTCTCAGATACATAAATGAGTATTGTTTATTGAACCACTGTAAAATGATTACATTTCATCATGGGTGAATTCTGAATAACATATTTTCAGTGACACTATCTTGGTTTTCGTGCAGGCTTCTGTTTCTTCAGAACACACAGTCAGCTCTGCATGGGAAGAATTTGTCCTGTTGTTTAAGAGGGTGTTAAATAGCATGCTTCATGTTCTGTACACCCTATAGGTATGCTGTATAGTAATCCAGTATTATTTTGGTTACAATGCTCCTCGCGATGAAGAAACACAATACTCCAGGAACTGGAACAGATCAACGATAGGACAGAAATGAGCAGGTGTCCAACTGGGCTATAAGAGGTCCTATTTCCACAGAGCAGACAAAATGCTAGGAAAATATGATAGCGAGGCCAACTATGAGAAGCAACTTCATTTGGGCACAAAACTCTACTCCAGCTTCACTACTGCAATTGCCTGAAAGATATGCGCTCCGTACTGTTTTTTTTGGTTTGTTTTTTAATTCTGCTGTTCTGATGATAATTCAGGCATAAATAACTTGATAAAAATAGCTGATTTCTTTGTTCGTTTTTTTTATTATTATTTTTTTTAAAAAAGAGGAAAGAAATCCAGAAACTGAGACTTCTACTTGTTGGTTTGTAGATCCTAACATGCAGCTTCAGGAACCCTGACTTTACTGCTTTGCCACCTACTCTATGGGAGAAAATTCTCTATGCCACTTATGTCATGTGCAGAACAGAATTATGAACAAGGCTTTTTAAAAGATCAAGTATTTGTGGAATTTTATTTAATTTTACTTTGATGGACAGGGGACATATTTTTAGATTGATAGGTGCTGCTGCCAAGCATCAAGTTGAACTCCAATCAATCTACTACACATGGGATGCAAATGCCATAGCATACTATAATGAGATCATAGGAGAGATCTGTTCTAACATTAACAATTAAAATAAATATGCTAATATGCCTGCAGTTTATCATTCTCTCAAAGGCAAGCAAGAGAGCAGACTCATAAATTACTTATGCCATGCAGCTAATCATGGGATCTTCTGATGAGGAAAAATAATAATAATCAGTGGTTTGATAATGCATCTGCATTCTTTCTTCTCTTTTTATATCCACAGTCAGTAAAGAGGGGCTGATCCACAATGCATCTTTGTTGAGCAGTGCCAAATTTAGTGCAGCCTCAGCACTGTTCTGAACTTACATCAGAAGCACAGGGCTCTCCTAACTTGGGCAAGTACCTTCATTACATTACTCATTAGTCCCTACCTTGCCCACTCCAAATATAAGAAATGGAGGAAGCAGAGATGCTCCCACCATTGATGTGATGTCTGCACCCTGCGATTCTCTTTTTAATTCCTTCTATGTCCTTCACATGCAAAAAAAAAAAAAAAAAACCAACAAAAAAAAACAACTAAACAATCTAGCAACAGTCTAGTCTTCTGGAAAAACTAAGAAACATCATGTCAGCAAGAACATCTCATGTGATGCAGTTTGAACAGCTTCTCAATATTACACTGTTCCATATGAATGTTTATTAACAATTCCTTTTTCAAATGGTTGTTTAATATTGTTCTTTGAGCTATAAAACCCCTCCTCTGTCTCATGGATAGAAAACTGAAGATACTGATGGGTGAGGGTAGGCAGGTATTCCCTATCAGTATCTTCAGTTTATCTGTATTTTACAGTGATATTTAAATACACTCTGATTTTCGCCCAACAAGGCACACTACAAATGACCCACTGTTAATACTCTCTGGAGAAAGGTAAACCCTAATATCAGTACCAGCACTTGATCCTGGAACAGTTTGTGCCTCTCCGGAGGAGCAACAGGTACTTGATTGATATCAGATGAATAGATTACAAAATAACCAATTTCCCTTTTCCTAAATGTCAGAGTAACCACAGAGAGAAACTGCCCTCGCTTCCAATACTCACCAGCTACTTGTAATCTTGGAGATAGGCAAAGCAGGGAGAAGGAAATATAAAAACTACTGGTGTCCCATTTTACTGCTACACGCTTTTAACATTTCCCTGTAAGTACTAAAGCCATTTGTTCAATGCTGCGTATGCTGGGTTTTGGACAGAGAAAGAGAAAACTAATTACTCTGTTCCAAATAGTTAGATGAACGATACAGCACTGAACTGTAACCTGTCCCCTTGAAGGATCCTGCAGGAATGAGAAATGATCAAGCCAGGTATCTAAAAACATCAAGTGATCCAAATTGTTCAACTCAGATTTAAAGACTAACAATGTGCAAATGTATACTTCTAGAACCGAAGAAAAAGAAAAAAATATATATAAACTGCACCAGATAAACTCATATGAACTGGTTCATTTTTAAGTCTTCTCTTGCCGCATAGCTGAAGGGACGATTTTCCTGTTCGAACCCAACACAGAGTAAAGATTTTGGTCTAAAAGACTAGATACGTGAAATTTGGATACTGTTCTTTGCCATGCTCTGAAAACATTCCAGGTTACTATAACTAACTATTTGGTTAGTGGCTAGGTAAGGTTTTGAAGTTAATTCTAGCTGTTGTGTAACGTTATTCATCATGCTTTCTACATAGCATCCCCTTGGAGGAAACAAAGCCCCTAATTCTGCTCAGTTAACTATGCTGTAGCATCAGGCACTTTGTCAAATCACTCTAGGAGAACTGTTGTCATCTTGCAGTGCTAAGTCCTAACCTCTGCACTTTGTCAGTCCTTCTCCATCTCACTATGGGGTTAGCCCAGATTTGAAGAACAGATTCATACAGGTGAAAATAAGGCCAATACATTGTCTCTATCCTTTGCTGGTAAGCCAACATCACTGCTGCTGAAAACAATACAAGCTTTGAATTCAATCAAAGTGCCCTTAAAAAAACTGCATTTTACTCAAAATTCCTGAAAAACTGCAGAAAAGTGATCAAGAGCAATGGGCAAGAAATACCTTACTTAAACTTGATAATAAGCCATAATATGTTACCTTTAGTGACTCTAACACTGTACGTTCAATGCTAAGGCAAACTACATTTCTCTTTACCATACACGATTCTTACGTTGCACGATTTGTCTTAACAGAAATTGATGTATTCGTGAACAACTACAAAATTTTTCTTTGAAATAGCATACCTCTCTTAAACTGTATGTGGCCATCAAACTATTAATTTAATTACAAACCTATCAGTGCACACTGGAATCTACAACTTCCATATTAGTAAAATAACGTTTCAAATGACTGTCACAATCACGAGATAGATTTCTGACTTTCTCTTTCACGTGTATACACGTGAATGGCAGCTGAAACCAGTCCTGTTTCCAAGTAAGGCCATTGTTCCGCGGTTTCTTTGAAGGAGATGCCTTCTCAGTGCACTTATGAATGGGGATCGTGCTGCAGGACACCGAGAGATAGCATCGGATATATGAATTTCCTGGGAACGCTAAATAAAGTTAAGTACATAGATAAATACTCAGAGGATTAGAGACAAAGCAAGTATATGCTAATGAAATGGTCTTCAGTCCCGAGGGTGTATCTATTGTCTTCCAGGGAAATTCTTCTATTCACTGTACCAAGTGTATTTCAAAATGAATGAGAACCAGGAGCAAATTGAACTGAATAGCCTTGAAAAGTATTAGTAAAAGAAAACTATCTTTTAATAAAGAACATTAGCTCATGCAAAACAAAGCAAAGCCATCAGGGAACACAGATCCTTACTCAACAGCATAGTGCCTTATGTGCATTTCTCATTTGCTAAAGACTGCAGAATCGAGACCTTCAATATGTATGGAAACATATAGAACCTTATGTTACTCTCCTAAAGTTTTATCAAGTGAAGAGAGATAAGTATTTACAAATGCAAGACTATAAGAGATGATGAATATGGATATTCAGTAGAAAGCAAATTGCTTAAATCATTGTAAGAACGATACACTTAGTTTACAGCTAGTTCAGAAAATGGTTCCTATAATCTCACATAAGATGAATTTAAACCCAGATCTCCAGAGGGTGCTAAAGAAAATATCTCCCCAAAGGCTGGCCGTGCTGATTATGCATGATTTATGTGTTGATTTGTGCTTTTCTGATTCTCCAAAGAAACATACATCACTGTAATGCATTACATACTATTTTTTTGCATGCACTACTGACCTGTTCACCCAATTTCTCCTTATTTCAGAAACAAAAAAGAGAGAATTCATAAATCAGAATTAAGAGTAGAGTCATCTTAAAAAGTTCAAGTTTTAATTAATGAGGTCGTTATAGCTAGGAGCACTTGTTAAACATATAGCTCTAATTAATGCTATCAATCACATTCCCTTTAAGTACTAGTGGCTTGCAGGAAATTCTGTGAGCGCCCATCTTGTAAAACTGAGCAACCTTTTTTTTTCCTTCTACTTATTATGAAATCTCTAATTGTCTGAGAACTTTCCTCTTCTGCCTTACTCTTTATTCTTCCTTCTTTTGTCGGTGTCTTTGTCAGAGTAAATTAAATAAAAAATTGACAAATTCTAGATTATGGAGTCATATAAGTATTGACTCCCATTGACCAGAATGAAGAGTGTGCCACTATGAGACCCTGCAGGTCTCTGTATCACTGTCATGACAGTGTATGTAAAGGAATTTTACTCCAAAAAAAATCAATGTCAGCCAAGAGACAAGGAAATAAATATATTAGTTTACTTTCTTCCCTTCATCGAAAGAAACTTCTGCCACTGTGACATACCATAAATTATACCATAAACTAGAACTAAATGCATACCTCCCAGCTCAGACCAAGTGGGAAACAGTGTATTTATTCTCAAGCAAGAGAGATGGAAAATAAATAAGAATGCAGTCTAGCAGGTAAATCCAAGAACAAAGACTAATAGTGACTTAAGAAGAAAAAAAATCAGCTGGTTATGTAAGCAATAACAACATCCTTTGGGATGAATTGTTATGAAACTTTCAAATCTGGAGCATGAAATGACACTCCTCTAAGCAATAAGTGTGTTAAAGAATCTGCAGATGGAGAAGCCATCACACACTCAATTATATTTCAAGAGATGAAGATCATACAAGATTGATATTAGTATGTCACAGAGAACACAAGCTGGTCAGCTGAGAATGACATATACTGCAGCTATTAGTTTTAGTCTATTTGAAGCAGAGACTTCTAATAAAGGCATATTTTTCTTCGGAAAAAAGTAGTATTTGCTATGAAAATGAATAGTCTCTACAAGTGCTACAGACAGACTATGGCCCACAGAAAATGTTTAACTTACGGGAAAATTGAGGAACAAAGATACTGATTGAGGCTCTCCCTGGAATACCCTATTTACTGCTGTTTTCATGCAGATGAACAGACGTCAGCACGCCCATCTCCCACAGTTTTCTCCTTTGAGAGCATTTTTTGCACCAGGTCTTCATAACATTCTACGGCACCAAGATCCACTGGCAATTTTAAGCTTTGGATCTGCTGAGCAATAATTTCACAAATAAGTGGATGCAATGTCTAATAGTGCCCTGTGCACTGTGAAGATACACAGCACTTGCAAAGCCAGTTTTCCATTCTGGGTGACTTTTATTTGTCATGTCTATCATTAAGTTATTCTACCTAACTTTCTTCAGGTCAAATAGACAAAGCAGAAGTTCCTTGAAAAAATAAAGTTACTGGAATGCAAAGAAAGCACTAAATTGGGTTATTCCCTAGCAATGTTTGATGTTATAGTTCATTTTTCAGTTTCCAGTACTGAGAGGTCCTCTGTTCTATAAGCTTCCTCTCCCCTTGTCAGTCTTGTACTTGTTATCAGCTCAGGAATGCAATAAATTCTCTTCTCTTCTTTTGTTCTTATCCACCATCTCCATCTAATTAACGCCAAGCAGAATAAATATGTCTTTGTGAACCACTCAGACACAGCAGTGGTTGAGCCAAGTAGCTGCTGCAGGTGTTAGTTTGTACAGTCTGCAAAGCAACTCAAAGTGGTTCAGCAGCATGAAACAAGCAAACAAACAAACCAGAAAGACAGACAGACAAGACCATCTGACAGCCTGTCTGACAACACACCTTTGGATTATTCTGCACAAACTTCAATGAGTCTGTGTTAAATTCAAGGTCACGATGACTTTCGTGTAACACAAAGAAAGGAATTCCATTTTTTCCTCAACAGACAAAACTGAGTATATAATAGCATTCTGCTCAGTAGCTTGAATGCTATTCAGAGAATACTTATTAAAGAGCAGCTAGCCAACAGGAATGTCTTCTCCAGGCAACCAATCTGGCTGGCAGCTGGTGCTCCCTCACAGACAAGCATGCTCTGTCAGTCTTTGAAACAGGTGAATAAAACATCACATCTTCTCACTACCTTTGTTTTTTTTTTTGTTAGATCAACATAATATTATCTCCTACTTACATTTGTCCTAGCTGAATACATCCCCTACCAAAACACAATCACTCTCCATTTCAGCCACAAGACATGGTGAACACATATTACGTGGAGTTGGGTTCAATGATCCTCATGGGGTCCTTCCAGTTGGGGATGTTCTATGATTCTACGTTATCCAAAGAGGTTGAGAAAAGAAGTAACTGCAGTATACTGGAAAAAATAAAGTTGCTTATCCCATGAGACTGATGTACTAAGAGGTTTGCTCCTGCTCTCCCTTTTGCTGTACTTCCTACTTCTTCTAATTCCTCCTCAGAATAAACACGCGTACCCACAACAGTGCAACTATCATCAACCTGTGGAGTCACACCTGGAATATAAATCCATGCTATGATCCATTCACTCCACCTAATGATTTCTTGCAGGGTGTTCTCCCATCCTCAGATAGGAAAATACAACTTTGTATAGTAGTCTGTCTGTATGTCTGTAGTGTAACAGATACATTACTGGCCTTTGTAAAAGCCTTGTTAAGCCAACAGAAATGAGCTGAACTTGTTCCAGCACACATTTCCACTTCCTACTGACCATGCATTTCATATCCCAATGTCATGAAACTGCTCTCACAAACTGGGGCAAAACAAAAAATAAAAATAAGTGTTTCAGTAGTTTTCTGTAGCTCAATTTTGAATGAAGCCACTGGCAGCTCACAACTCTAGCTCATAAGAACCAGTCCTTAAAAAACCCTTCATGGAAGTTGCTGCTACTTGTTTGCTGGTCTTTCAACTCAATCAGCAACACTTATATACACAAAGGCTACATATAGAGATCTAATTCAACTAAAAAGTGCTTTTATAACATTTTCTGGAGTGCATTCCTTCCCTGAAGTATGGACACTTCTAAAAATTAAGGATTAATTTAAATCCAGAGGCAGCTCTCCCATCTGAAACTGCGGTAGCAGCAGAGTGCAAGAGCTTACCTTTGCCTGCCTAAAGCTGGAAACCAAACTAAAATGTGGTTCTATGATACACTGTCTTTGTCTGAGTGCTTTATTATCACCCCATCAACTCAGGTCTGTAACTGTCTTTAGGTGAATCCTTTGTATACAATCAAGATATGGTCAACATGTTTTATGATTATAAATCAACATAACAACTACAAGGCACTGTCAGCCTGTCTTTATTACCACTTCTACTTTTAGGGAAATATCAGTAAGACACGCACACAACAAGGAAAAAGCAAGAACAACAACAAAATAACAAACAAAAAATGGTGCATGAGAGATCCTTTAAGTTACTCAAGTGTTTCATGAAAATTGCTAATTCAGGTGACTGACCTGAGCATGATTTTACTTCTAGATTACAAAGTAAATTATGTTATGTCATGCAATTTTTATATTTCTGTAACAGAGAAAAGCATCTGACAATATGAACAGAATTAATCACGCATATGCTCATGGCCCGAGCAGCACAAATTAGACATAAGACAGTTAAGTCACTCAGTCAGAGAGGTGTTAATTTTTCAGCAGCATTTGTGTGACATTCCTCTCCCAGAACAGTTGTACAAAAAACCTATTCCACATACCTTCCTGCTGCATTGGGAACATGGATATCCTACACGTATATCCATCGTATTTCTGATGCAAAGACAGAGCTCAAAATAATATATAGCAGAGATAGGAGAATATAAAGCATTCAGAGCATAATACTTCAACATCCACTTGAAATTCTCTGATAAATATCTTTCTTTACTTTGAGTCATACCAGTACTTAAAGGGCCACAGGGGCTTAAAAAGAAGATTTGTTCTGTCTGGTCTGAAGACAAATATTACCCTATTGTACCAGATGATGTACACCAGTTCCCAGAGTTTTGGCGATGGATTGCTTGTTTGGAAAAGATCTCAAGTACATTGAGTAATGCTTGTTCTCAGGACTAAACATTTTTTAAAATGTTCACTCTGGTAAAGCAGCCTCCCATGTATGTGTTTATCCTATTATTACATGCCTGACAGAATCAGGGCCAAAGGGCTATGAGTCTTGCTTTCGACCTATATATTTCAGAAGGAAACACTGGCTCATTTTACAAAAGGAAGTACTAAAAATTGTATCATTATTTCTAAACTAAAAGATACTGTTTGGTATAGGTGGATTTTTTTTTTTTTTTTTTTGCCATACCTCCCTTTTATTGTCCATCTTTCCATTTCAGGTTCTCAGAAAAGAATTGTGCAATGGCACACAACATCTGGAACAGACTGACTTTTCCAGGATAATGGGTTTGTGAACTGACTGGCAGAGTGCTCAGAGAGAACAGTTCAAGTTAATACTCACCTCTCCCCATCACATCTGTAACAACGCCATAAACCACCAGAAGGCTCTTTCTCATCACCGTTGCATGCACGCAAGTCAGAAACAGGCTGACTTGAAGTAGAATGATTTAAAAGTTACTATCGTGTTAAATTTGACATTAAAATAGATCTTTCAAAGTGATTCCTAGACTGTGACTCATTTCAGTTTCTGCACTGCCACAAAAGCTTAAATCTTCCTGTGCAAAAGCCGTGCCTGCAAAAGCAACCCGATGTCATGAGCAAGGAAAACTGCCACCTCACTGAGGGTGGGAGTTATCACATATACACCTTCAGTGGGTTAGAAGTTAAATTTCCTTGTGGGATAGAGACAAGGATACTGGGGCATCTGCACTGCCAATGACCACAGTGTCATCCAAGCTGTTGTCTTCGGCTAAGGAAGGACTTGACTGCAGTGAAAGAAACCTGCAAGGAGGCAAAAAGGAGAATCCCTGCATATTTTGCCACTTTGGCCTCTTAACAACACTGCTCTTTCATCAACCTCTTTCAAAATACTTCTGTGTATGTCAGGCTGGGTATACCACTACAGACTGAAATCTAGACACAATACCTTTGGTGGATTTTGTCAGATGTATACAAAATTAGGAACGTGTGTAACAGTTAATCTTGGCAGTAAGGCTGGACTCCCCATGCTGAAGTAGTAAATAAATTGTCTGACACAAGTCACTGTCTTCCTTATTAAAGAAAATATGGATTCAGACAAATATTCTGATGCAGCAGCTTGAGCAGATCGTGCAATTAGTTTGCTTATGATACTGGTATATAACACAGCCAAGAAAACTCAAGGCAGGTTTCAATTTTCCCCATTGTTACTGCTGTGGGGGCATGTTTTCAGAAATGCATACAAAAATATATATTTCTCACATATCCAATTTTTCAGAGTAGTGCCTGATACTCTTAAAAAAAAAAAAAGATAAATTTAATGTACTACTAGTGGCTCTTGAAAATACAGGCTGTTCTCTCTGCCCATTATCTTGCATAAGCAAAATATTAAGTTGGTCACAGTGCCAAAAAAGTTCTGTTCACATCTGTCCCCAGAGTGTCTCAACATACGCAGCACTCAGTATGCCACAATTTCCTTCCTGAATCAGTTTTCCCTCCTTTCATCTCAAAGTACTCAGCTAAAAAGTCAGAACTTGATGGATATAGCTCTCCTAAATGATAGCCCAGCACTTTGAAGTTTGATTTTCTTCCTTGCCAATGTTACACAACAGGTTCCTTATTTTCCTGCAGCATAATTTTGTTTAAACACTAAAATAACAAGACTTTAATGGAACATAAAATGACTATATCACTGTAGATAGCTCTTTGCTGCCAGCCATTCCATGCAGTCTTTACCATGCATGGCTCATTACACAGGAAACATTTCCAGTTTTCTCGTGCCTTAGTCCCATTTCATTAGTATGTGCTGTTCCTTCATGGATCATAACATTTTTTAAATATTCCCATATTTTAAAATACCAAACTGCTAAACACATTTTAGCTTTTCTTTAAATTATTGGCATTAAATCACTACATTCAAACAGAGCAGATTATATATGACAGTTGTCTGAACAGAGAACACTTGTTCATCTTCTTTTCAGCCTCATGAATGCAGGAAAAGCATAAGGTGTCATTTGGAGGCTAAAAAGAATATATCATTCGAGCATAACTTCAGAAAGAGTTTTAGCCATTGAAACTCAACAGCCGCGGGCAACAAAAATTTCCCATGGATTTTAAATTCACAGAACTGGCAGACCTTTTGTAGAGGCAAGGGGTAAAGTTCATGTGTTTCATAGTTTCACTAACTCCAAGAAACAAGGGTGCCTTTATGTACCCCTGAGCTTTTCTATAGAAGGGATCCTTCCACTGTTTGCAGAGATAAGAAATAATACATCGCAGATACAATACTCCCATACTGGTGAACAATACATCCTCCTAAGTATATTCAGATGCTTGGTTATCACATATTCCATACCTTTGGTTGAATTCTAACATTTTAACAGCAAGATGCTGCTTACCACTTTGAAGAAACACTAACTGCCTTTTGCAGCTCAGATCCTCGCAAACTAAGGAAAGAGGAAACTCTGCTCGAAATGGATGCCTGGGAAGACAGAATGAAACCCGAATAATCAGCCCAGCAGGGGGCTGCCAACAAAGCCCAAATTGGAAGCTAAAAGGATTAGCAGTATAATGCTTTCCAGCATTAGTACATCTCCCTCTTACTCTGGCACAAATGTACCTTCCCGTCTAACCTGTTCCTTATCATTTTTATTGTGCTGAAAAATACCTAAATTACACACATGGAACTAACAAACTCCATACTTGAGAGACAGTTAAACCAATGTGCCTTATAAGAGGTTTGATGGTCTGCTCATTAATCTGCATTGCTAACATCATGGTTCTGAAGAAGCCAGGTTTGGAAGGCTCTCTGCCCTCTACCCCACCCACCTGTGGCACTGTGACCTGGCCTGGGACCCCCACACAAGAAGGATGCAGAGCTGTTAGAGTGGGTTCAGAGGCAAGTTATGGAGATGCTCAGAGAGCTGGAGCATATCTCCTGTGAAGAAAGGTTGAGAGAGTGTTGTAGTAGGCTGGGTTTTCAGCTGGGTTTTCAGCCCAGCCCAAGAGCTGGGCTTATTCAGCCTGGAGAATAGAAGGCTGCAGGGAGACCTCACTGCAGCCTTCCTGAACTTGAGGGGAGCTTACAAGCAGGAGGGGACTGACGTTTTACAGAGTCCGATAGTGACAGAACAAGAAGGAATGCCTTTAAACGGAATGAGGGGAGATTTAGGTTAGATATTAGGAGGAAATTCTTTACCCAGAGGGCGGTGAGGCACTGGAACAGCTGCCCAGCTGTGATGCTCCATCCCTGGAGGCACTCAAGGCCAGGAGTTCTCAGACAGCAGAAAAGCTGTATAACATTTCCTTTATTCTGTATTGTTCTGCTTAGGTACAGCCTATATTAAATATGTATAAATATTTATCCTTTATTATAATCTATTAAAAGCCGTACTAACATTTTCCTTCTCTAAATTGTGTCCCATATAACACCCTGACACTGTAGTCTTGTTTGTCAGTTCATACATTTTACAGATGGATAAAGATAAGTTACACAAGATTTTGTTGGGAAAGGCATGATTCTGCAGGTCCACTTTTATTTGTTATTTTGTTTGGTATACATAATAATTCACAGATTTTGACCCAAGTCTAAAACCCAATTAATAAGTAAACTTGTTGTGTGCACTTCGATATAAAGCTCCCATTGCTACAATGTCTTTGAGCAGTTCTAGCTGCACACGAAGCCAAAGTATTCTGAGATGCTTTTCATTTAATTGCAGATAGGCTTCCCTGACCTTCTGTGCACTTGGAGGAAGTATAGACAGGTACTAGAAAGCTGTCAGCATAAAATGATTTAATCTGCATCCTCATCCCAAGGTGAACAGGAGGGAAGCATAGGCTGACATGAAAGTGTAACTAGGCAAACCCTTCATACCTATGCTAATGTCATTTAGCACTGAAGAGTTAGGAAGCACCACACAACAAGAAGTCCTCAGTTACAGGACACACACATGGAGGCATGAAATTGTAAGGGAGCCTTGATCTGTCCCAGACCAGGCTTCCTGTCCCAGTGTATTTGCATATAAAACAAAAAGATAAATCTGCAAAATATTAAGAACACCAACCAAGTACAAAACCTTTGACGCAATGCTTTAAAACACACACATACATTTTAATCACACATTTGTGCATTATTTCATCCATCAAAGTGAAATGCCCCAAATATTTGGAAAATATGATCAACACATCTCCCTTATATGCTCAAAGCCACACTGATACTATATAGAGAGTCTGGACAGAAAATCCCCAGGTCAGATCTGGACATTTAGAGCACATTTTGTGGAGCAGCCTCCTCTTCTCTACGGACACAGTCTGTTTTCTATTATCATCTGCAATTTTTTTCCCAAAGTAATCAGAGTTTGAAGAATGGATGTTAACTTTATATCCTTCTGAACTACTGGAACATCATTGCTGGCACTGAGCAACTATACTACAGATTGCAATCAGCTCTTATCTACATACTACTACTAAATTTTGCATCAGTTTTTGCTTCCAGACAATCACTAATGATACCTGAGCATAGTGCATTACTGATGCTCTGTGCAATCTTTAATGTCCTTTTTTTGTTTTTTCTTTTCTTATAAAGTTATGTGCATGAGTGGCAGCAAAGAGACGTGATAAGAACTTGAAAAATAAACTTGTTCATTTCTTACTGTAAAAGCTTAAGAAAAAACACAGTACCCGCAGTGCCTATTGTTGGGTAGCTTAGCTAAGGACATTTATCCACCATATTATGAATTCTTATTATATTTATCTATTCTATAAAGGAGATATATATATATAAAAGAGCACTTTGAAAAACTATTATCATTAATAGAATCAGAACACAATCAGAATAAGCACTTCTGACTACGGGAGACTTTAAAACTAAAACAAACATACTTATCTTTCATAAAATTAAAATATTTTGGATTTCATAAATTCTCTTTCATATAATCTGGTCTGACACAATTTCACAATGAAATTACATGACACAGAAATTCACCTCCTGTTTCACCAGGTACTTTAATGACAAGAAGTATTTCAATCTCATTCACAGATCACAAGGTTTCTGACAGAAGAGTTCCCTACTGAAAAGTTCAGTTTCATCATAATAAACACATTTTATAGGGCTATGTCTTCTTGAATGAAATGTTTTAAAATATCCATCAAATAAATGATTTCAATTTATTTTCTCATTTATTAAACACAAATATTTTTGTCTGTAGTATGTAGAACAGCAAATTTATGCTTTAACACAGTAAGAATTATTGTTTAGACCAAATACAGAACAGAATTACTAGGTATTACTTCGGGGTTCTGTCATCTGAAGATAGAAGAGCATTAGTGGGCTGCCTGGTTTGCTAGGGTGCTTTGGAGGGGGTGGGGGTTTTTTTCAGAGAGAGTTGGGGAGGTAAGAGTGATTTGCTCTTTCTGGGAAAAGTAGTATCATTTTCAGAGCATATTCCACAAAGACAGTGTACAGTTCAACCTTGCAGTCATGACCTGACTGCTACACCTCCTTAAGTGATCAGTATTATCAATTCTTATTGGTATTTATAAAGGTAAGATTCAAAACATCCTTCAAAATCAAAATTATAATCCCCATTTTCCAGACAAAACCAAGGTACAATTTTTTCCACATTGTCCAAATCTTTTTTCTGCTTAATAGCTCATTTCAGTGGAGTGACTAGAAAAGGATTTGCTGTACTTGTAGCAGCAGTACACCAGAAAGTCATAGCTCTCCCAGACTACACCAGGACTAACAGTGTGCTAACACAATTGACGCATAAAGCATATTCTCTTACAACTTTTTTCAGAAACAAAAACAAAACAAAACAGAACAGAACAGACAGTAACACCAACAATAACCAAAGGTATAATATTGAGTCATTCTTTATACCATATACAATTTTTAACATCATCCAAGACTTCTAATACAACTCCTGCCTATCACCCCAGGGCATAAGCAGCAACAACCATGGAGATTGGTTGTTACTCATATTCTCCTAAACTCTCTCTCTCAAATTTGGCCTGCAAAACAAAGTAGTGTGGCACGGAGATTCTCCTACTTTGTACAAGCAAATTTGCACTAGGAGCCTTCATAAGATTTTTTTTTTCCTTTTAAATATTAATCTTTCAACAGCAGCAGCAAAATAAAAATAAAACAAAACAAAAAGCTACAGTTCATCTATTTGCCATTTTGCATGCTATTTCTGAAACAAGAGTTGACAGGCCAGCATATGTGACCAATAACTGCAATTCAGAGTTAAGCTCTGCAAATAGTGATTGACATGGAGCCGGGCATTCCATTAACCGAAGGAATTATCAATCATAGACCAGCCAAAATAAACTCTAAGAAATTTCCTCTGGGTGTTAATTGTTCTGAGTATCCTTCTTTCCTACGTACTTGGTAAACACTCTTGATCTTTGGATTTGGACAACAAACACCCCTATTAATTACATAATTTGTCCATTACCACCTGAAGACATGCCTAACCTTTTCACCCTACACAAGAAAGAGAACAGAATAAGTAAACAAACTTCTACCATAAATATAACTGAATCTCCAAGCTCTGCTAACTTGCTTGATTTGCTACAGTGCATTTGCCACGCAAATTGTGCATGACATATATCTGCAAATCAGAACACATTCACATGTATTCTTTAAATCTCTGATGGATAATTCTAACTACTTTTAACAGAAACAGTCCGAAGCTGAGAAAATGAATTAACTCAGTCATCTTATACTATATACTAGTATACATTTCTCTTTGCATCCAAGCTCACGGAATTTATGAACTATTCCTTCTTCTTTATAGAAAGAAGTAGCTATAAGAAATAAGGGAACTTCAGCTGATTCTGTTATAATACAACAAGAGAAAATGGTTTCAAACTAAAATAGGGGGGTTTAGCTTGGACAAAAGGAAGACGTTATTCACAGTAAGGGTGGTAAGGCACAGGAACAGGTTGCCCAGAGAGGTGGCAGAAGCCCCATCCTTGGAGACATTTAAGGTCAGGCTGGACAGGACTCTGAGCACCTGATCTAACTGTAGGTGTTCCTGTTCCCTGCAGGGTAGATGAACTAGATGACCTTCAAAGGTCCCTTCCAACTCAAACCATTCTATCTTTCTTGTATCCCTGCCTACCAAGGCAACTTCTGATTCTTTTACATAGACAGTCCTACTTTCATACTCATTCTCAAGGTTTTCAAGCAAGCTTCAATAACAATTTCTGTGTTCACTATTTTCTTCCTCAGATTTCCTAACAAAAATTTAAGAAAAGACTGGTAACTTTCCTCTTTCTCCAGGTTTCTCTTGATCTCTTCTCCAACAGTCATTTTCCCTTTGGGCCTCTTTCTGTCCTTTATTTTCTAAGGAACTATTCTTGTCTCAAGAATGCACCCAGGTATTTTAAAACATACTTCTGTCAAGAAAAATTGAAAGCTGTTATTCCTTTTAAGTAGGCATAGCACAAACAGCCAGAGCTGTCCTTGCCTTTCTCCTCCTTTCTTTCCTCTCAAGTACCTCAAAAAGGCAAACACATTTTAGTCATGTCCTAGCATAGCATCACCTAATGACAAAAACCATCAACCCCCAAAAATGTTCAGACTCTAAAATATTTTAAATTCAGGATTTTCAAGGAAAATTTCCAGTTCTAGTTCAATGATGGAAAAAAGCACAGCAAACAAGTTGAAGGAGGTGATTCTCTCACTCTACTATGCTCTCATGAGATTCCACCCAGAGTACTGCTCCCAGCTCTAGGGTCCTGAGCACAAGAAAGACATGGACTTGTTGGAGCAAGTACAGAAGAAGACCATGAAGATAATCAGAGGGGGGTGGAGCATCTCACCTGTGAAGACAGGCTGAGAAAGTCTGTGTTATTTAGCCTAGAGAGGGCTCCAGGGAGCCCTTACAGCAGCATCTCCTTGAAGGAATCTTATAAAAAAGATATAGAGAAACTTTTACCAGGACATGTAGTGATAAGACAAGGGGTAATGGTTTTAAACTAACCGAAGCTACACTTATACTAGAAACAATGAAGAAATTATTATGACGGTGGTGAGGCACTGGAACAAGCTGCTCAGAGAAACTGTGGATGTCTCACCCCTGGAGTTGTTCTAGGCCAAGCTGGATGAGGATTTGGGCAACCTGGTCTAGTGGAAGGCATCCTTGCCAATGGGCAGTGGAGGTGGAACTAGGTGGTCTTTAAGGCCCCTTTCAACACACACCATTTTATGATTCTATGTAAGTGAAGAGAGGGAAAAAAAATCCAAACCAAACAAACAAACAAAAAAACACAATTTTCTTCTTGTTTGTCACGCTCAAATTGCCAGTTGCCCATAAACCAGGGCAAGAGAATCCCAGGTTGGCAAAGCCTGTTTCCCAAGTGTAATTAAATTAAGAATACGTTTGAAAAGGAGAGATGGAGATAGCATTTTGCATCTTTTTGCACTATACCTCTCTCCCCCCCGTGTTTACCCTGTAACTCCTGTGAGCTCCAGCACTGTTCCGATACCTAGTGAAAGGGCAGGAGGCTAAAGACAAATGTCAGGGAAGCGAGGGAGCAGTAACAGAAATAGTAAAGCAGAGATGGGAAGGGGGAAGTGAGGCTTGAACCGGAGAGATGAAAAATCACTGGACTAGAGCAACAAATCTAAATGTTACCTCAGAGCAAAAAGCAGCACTATTGTCTCTATTGAGGCATACCCACCTCATCAGCTCAAGACAAACTGGGAAATAAAGTGCACTTCTCCACAAACTTGCTTAGTCTGGTAACAGTTTCCAGATTTTCTAGACCACAGAGACACAATCTGTCTTCCTAATGCTAATGGCTCTACAATATTTACAAGTATAAATTCATGGAAACAGACAATAGAAAAATATCATGGAAAAAGACAAATTATACGAGATTCATGACCTAATACCCCAGGATTTCTAGTCCAGAAAGACACGTAATGGTTGAGAAATAACTAAAGCCCTTTGTGGGCAATCACGCAGTGACATCAAGCTAAAGAGGAAAGTGTGGTTTTGTTACCTCAGTTGGGAAGCCTTTCTTGGAGGCTGTAAACTAACCTTCTTAGCAGCCTTAAAATGAGCTTTAACAAAGATAAATATAACATCCTATGCTTGGAAAGAAGTAATCCCAAGCAGCAGGGCAAGCTGTGGACAGAGGAGTAACCCTGCTGAAAGGGAGTGAGGGGCTATAGGAGGTAGCAAACTGAACATAAGCCACCAGTGCTTCCTGGCAGGAAAGGTGGCCAGCAGTGTCTCAAGCTATATCAGCAAGAGTAGTCAGTAAATCAAGGAGTATGACTATTTTACTCTACCAGGCACTTCTTAGGTCCTACCTGGAATACTGCATCCCATTTTGGTTCCCGCAGTTGAAGAAGTTTGAAAGGGTTCAACGAAGGGCCAGTGGTATAATTAGTGGGCTAGGGAACTTGACAAGAAGAAGCATTGGAGGGACCAGATTTGCTCAGTCTGAAGAAAATAAGGGTCACGGGGGATGTAATGATACTTATTGAATAACTAAAATGCTTGTTGCAGAGCAGATGGAGTTACTCTCTTCCCAAGAGAGCCTGCTGTCAGGACAAGAAGCAATGGGCATGAGCTGCTTTCAAAGGAAATTCTCTCACGATGTAAGAAAAAATACTCTTACCCATGACAGCAGTTAGAGGTTGAGAGAAGATTTTTGCATTTGCTTATAAACCATCACCATCTTGGATAACCAGTGTACAAACAAGATATTCATTACCTGGGATTATGCTGCGCTAGGGCTACATGATATTTATTTACAGTCCTTGCTAATTGTTCATAAGCAGTTTTTACCTTATTTTTCTTTAAAGAGAGAAGGAAGGAATAGCGCAATTCTCTCACAACAGTTTCTTTTGCAGTTGAGATATTCAAGGAGAGTTATATTATAGAAGGATTTTTTAACCTTCAGAAACAAGGCTTAATTAGGGATCAAGAGCAAATGCTATAGCACGGAAGAGGCACTGCTGAACACTCACTCTTGTTGGCTTTTGTTCCAATTAGGCTGGTTAACAAGAGATGTTAAGGGCATTTGCATCTGAAACATACCCAGAGATTTTATATAGCTATTACAATTTTAATTTCAACTTGAGCTGCTAACTCTGATTAAGCAGGACCTTTTGAAGATTTGATGCTTTTGTGAAGAAATGGTGATAAAACTGTACAGCACTTCATTAGTGTATTTTGCCACTGCAAAGAGCAAGCTCACGCTGAAATTTAAGGATAAATTCCTTACAATTCAAGAAAAGATGCATCAAATTAAAATGAAAAAACAAACCCTCCAAAATGGGAAGGAAAGCCTGAGTCTGCTCTCATGCTCTCAACTTATGTTGAGCTTAGCGTTTGTCACAGGGGTGACAATTTACCTCTTAAATAATACAGTATTTTGAAGGGAAGAATCCATCCCACCTCAGCAATGCCACTAACTTCAGCAGAAGCAAAATCGGGCATCACAGTTCCTCATTTTGGATCAAACAAGGCTAGGAAGCAGAAGTTGCAATCACACAATACCTTGCAATGGTGACATGGCTGTAAGGGACGTAGCTGTAGGGATGTAGGTAAAAGCAAGGATGAGACAAGAGTCCTCCCTTTCTAGCATTCGACAATACACCGTAACTGGATATAGCAGCAACAGATTATTCTTCTACCAGAACAAAGAACAGTAGCATTTAATCCTTAAGTTGATCCCTGATGTACCACAATTTGAGTCCAGGCAAATAGGCAGTCTTGCTTTACAAGCCCAGATGGTAAGAGGGAAAGAAAAAAACAAACGCATCATGTATCATAAAGGGAAGACCTTGTGATTTAGCTCAAGACTAAAAGAAAGAACTCAGTTTTTCCAAGAGAAGTACAGATGACTTCAAGTGAGATCTTACATTTCACAGGGAAAGCACGTGTAGCGGTTCCTTTAATCCACTCTGTTTTACATAAGAATCCAGGTGAAGTTAATAATCCTATTTTCTAGTCATGAAAAACCTTCATGAGAAAGGTGTACATGGCTACATGAATTAACATAGCCATTATTTCTTCACAAACTTAATTAGCTTTACAGGCAAGAGGAACAAGATTTATTTCAAATTTTGTAGATACGATTGCACTGTGACTAAAACCACTCCTTTTTGTTACACAGAGGAGATACATAAAAGAAAATCCTATTTCAGGAGGTTTGGTTTTGTATCATCATTTCCTGGATCTCTGCAATTAGCCTGAAGGATCCTTTTAGAGAGTAGGTAAATATATATAAAATATTAGGACAACACTGCAATGCAAAAAGGATGTTAAATTGCTCATCCAAGGAGATGACATAACTAATACTGACATAATTTCCAAGCAGCAAAGCAAAACTAGGTCAAATCACATTGACCTATCTAACATAATAAGCTTTTTTTTTTTTTCAGATTTTTACAATGTAGACTGTGTCTGCAGGCATTGATGTCCCCTGTTATCAATGTATAGTGTTGTCACTCTGCTTTAATGTCTTATCACCATGTTGTGTTAATTAGACCAAAACAATATAGTGCACTTTTGAACTGCTTAGCTCCCAGTTTGAAGTCTCTGCCTAATCTATACTTCCGAGGTTATCCAGTTAGAAATGAAGTCATTAACTTCTTACAGTCACTTGTTTCAGCAGATGCTACCAAGGCTGGTGAAAATAGTCGAGCTCTGCACACAAGTCAAAATCTAAGCTCCTAAGTTGCATACTGTTTGTCTGCATACCTAATGTGTGCTAGCTATCAAAGTGCACACCAGTTTTGATACCACTTTACAGTAGGTTGAGCCAAAATACAGAGGGAGTATCCCACACTCCTGGTTGTCAAATGTACCTGCCTAAGTGCTCAGTCCACACGCAGTGCTCTCAGAGGGACAGCCCTTCTCCTTGCCCAGAGCAGACCCCCCTTCCCCTTGCTGTTTCTCTGCACATCAGATTTATGGCGCACGTTTTGCAGAGACACTGTAAACAGAGTTGTGCAGGTTTCTGGCTACAGCTTCACAAACTCCCAGAAAAAAAGTGAAACAGGAGAAGTGAGAGCAATATATGCCTGTGTCCCTGTCTCCAGAGCTGAGGAGGGACTGGAGAATGAAAGACTGATTGCTTGAGGCCTCAGCTTGCCAAGGAGCTGGAGCTCGCTGGGGAGGAAAGAAGCCGAGGCAGGGAATCAGACAGACCTTGCTGGTCCCCAAAGCAGAAAATGTCAATGGAGCTTAAATATTTCTGTGGAATATATAGATTTTGCAGTAAAGGCATAATCTTAGAGCAAACTGGAAAAAAAACCAACTCATACATTCCAGTGACAAACCCCCCTCCAACACTTTCAGAGCTTCCTTGGTGACGAAGAAAACTGTGAAATTGGGATGCTGGCTGTTATGATTAAAAGGCTCCAGTTCTAAATATATAGGTAGGTATATTTGTAGTGTTTTTTTTAATTCATTTCTTGTTTTGATACCTCCATTTGCCTCTCAGGAAGTAAAATAAAAGAAAAACAGAAGTAAAAAAAAGAGGAGAATTTATATTGCCATATGGGACAATTATTGTAAAATAAATACACATTTTTACAACTGTTTTGCCAGAAGAGGTTGATTTCTCAGAAGTCTTTAAAAGGAAGGATAAGCCTCAGCTAATGCTCAGAACAGTTTCTAATAAGGAAAAATAAAAGTAAAAATAAAGGTATCAGAAATGGTCAGGGGTCTCATCTGAGCATGCTCTTGCTTTGTTTGACTAAAAGTAGTGCAGCAGCTCTGGTATCAGAGATGAGAACCCAACCTGCCACTCGGGTGGAGAGGGGCCTCAATGCCCTGCTGCGGCTGTTCAGTAATTAAATACCTGGAGGCCCAAAGAGCCAAGTTAATGCCATTAGTCACGGACACCTGCTTGGGACTGAAAGCAGGTGCAGGGCTGGGATTCCAGCCCACACATCCCACAGAAGGCTGCTCCCACATGGACAATCCTCTATTCTCCAGTGTCTTTGGTACCCCAAAAAGTTTCAAGCAGCAGCAGAGAGCCTTGTTCTTCCCGGTTTCTATACCCATTATGGCTGTGGATAGGCAATGCCAGAGGCTGCAGGTGCCCAGGTATCATGGTAGCTGGGGCAAAGCACAACAGGCAGCTGTCAGTTATGCCAGAGGCACACTCACAACATTGGCCTCCCCACACAACACATGGTGCAAGTTCCATAGAGTCTCACCCACTCATTTCTGAGGCTGTGCAATACCCCTCCAAAAAGGTTTTTGTTACAGTCTGTCATGCTGCAATGAAAAATCCTACAAGTTTTGTGGATCTCCTTATTTACCGCCCCACTAAGCCAAGGGTAAAAGCCTGAACTCTGCAATTTGTTTTACTGCCTTAAAATTGTTCTTAGCAAACCATCTCAACACTTATGTAACCAGAAAAGGTTTATCCTACTTCAGGGCCAAACAAATATAGCCTATTTGCCAATTACTTTGTCTTCCCACATCCCCCTGGGAAGATATAAATTATAATGACAAACAACCATGAGATGACAGCAAATAGGAAGGAATTTTAAAGAATTAAGAGTTATTCTCATTGCTTAGGAAAGAGATCAAAATCAGCTTCCTACACTGTAGTGCCTTTTCCAGCTCTCAGGCAGGGATCTTGGGGATATACAGTAATTCCTTACAGATTGCTAAAGCATTACAAGCTCCAAGCTGCAATAAAAGACTTTCAGTCCAAGGAGAGGATAAAGAACACTGTACCCTAACAAGTTCGAAATTCGGTTCAAACAAACCCCAATGTACATTCACAAGGCTATTCACAGGGCTGCGTGTGAACACAAGTCTACTCCTTTCTCCCAGCTCAGCCCTCACCCTCAGCCAGCCCAAATTGCTTCTCCATCTTCCCATTTACTGAGCTTCAGCATATCCATCCCCAGAGCATTCACCACCATGAGCTCCTCGTCCCCAGCAGCTCATTTTCCTCGACCCCAGGCTGCAATAAACCCCTTACCTCCAGTGTTACTCTGCAGAGGGACTCTGAGCCCAGGCAACTTTTTTGCAGGACTTCAGTGCTGCCAGAGCGTTCTGTGTCTCTGCCTCTGTCCCTCTAAAGTGGGGAAGCCCTGGGACAGGGCAGTGGGGGAAGGAGTAAGCCAGCGGGGCCCAGTGCCGGGTGGGAAGCGAGGGCCAGAGACAGGCCCCATCAAAGGCAGGAGGCCTGCTGGGGATCAGAGAGCAAGATACGCATCTAAATAAATCAGGCACTAATAAAAGCTCCGCGCCAGGCTCTGCGAGCTGGGAGAGAAGGCTGAATTTTGGTGTACTACGAGTTGTAGAAATGCCGTGTTACTTAATAACCCGATATCTATAAACCAATATTATTTTAAGAGTATCCCACAAAGTTAATGAGCGAAGCGTCTGTGCTTGGTTTTGCTGTTTTATAAGTTTAGCTTCAGGCTGAAATTCTAACGAGTGAAGATTGAGAATTTCAAGTCTGACCTCTACAGGTGGGCAGCTGGAATAGGTACAGCAGCATTGATCTCAAAATGAACATTGTATTTTGAGGCATTGGAGAAAGGACAAGATGTAACAGAAAACCTCAGGCTATCATCATTACATCATTAAAGTAATATTTTTTAAAACAATATATTATCTATGGTAATTTAGTTCACTTTTGCAAAATGCATCCACACTACAGCAAGACCAGAAGGATATCCAGCAAGAATATACTAGCATTCAGAAGTGTTACCAGGTTTTGCTTCTGCTTTTTATTATTCCTCCCCCTTCCCAATCTTCCATATGATCTGCTCCTTCAGCACTACAGAAACAAATGCCACTTTGAAACTGATAACATACATTTGTGTTTTGCAAAACTGATGTTTTTAAATGCCCTGACTGGTGCCACCTTTTTCTAATCAGAACCAACCACTCTAACAAACTGCCCTTTGTCCGGAGATCCCATCCCCTCTGTTCCCACCAACTTACAGCACATGTTGCCATAGCTACACTGCACGTCTATTTACCACACAAGTGATCAAAGGAGGCACACAACACACATACACACACGCACCAAATCCTCACCAGGCTTCCTACGGAGCAATGCCCCACCACTAATTAACTGATAGACACTCTGCCTGAAGACTTTGTACACTTGTTTTCTTTATTCTGCACGGTACACGCACAAAACAACAACAACCAAACAGCATTCTCTGAGATGCTCGTTCTTCCATCACAGACCAAAATGTCCTAGGAGGAACTTTAAAAAGAGTTTCCTAAAACAAGACTAAGGATTAGAGCACCCCAGGATAAGAAAACAGTGTTTCCACTGAGGAACACATTAAGAATGCTAAAAGGTATGCAAAAGAAAATAGGAAATAGGTAACACATGCTAAGAACTTAAACATCTGCAAGCAAAGGGGACGTTCTTGTGTTTTGCATGTATTATTCACTGAACTGTGCGCAGCATTTACTCATTTGGTGATCTGCATACACATTAAAAGCTACGACTGCAGCTGTGATAACTAGTAGCAATGGCCTTACATGCCTTAGAAACAGTTTTTCATTTTTAGGTGGCCTGTCAGTTAACAGTCATTTTGTTATGCCTCTTTTGTGACAAAGGCCTCAACTCTGCCATGATCAGCCATAGGATGGAAATTTTTCCATTTTGGTTACTGAAGCCTCTATGCAAGGTTATAACTTCTATCAGGTAGCAAGGAGACAGCTTTTGCTGAGGTTTTCAGTTATCAGCTAAAAATGACTACTTTTTAATACCTATTTCATTTACAAGCCTCAACACAGTGTACTATGCCAACCAGTTACCTGCTAGGAACCAGCGCAGTGGTAAAGTTGGTTGAACCTCACCTGTTCAACAAGCTGTAAATTATAATTCTCCAGCAACTCCTGTACACTTTTTGAGGAGATGAGTGTATTTGTCTCAGATATGCTATTGCTTAGTACCTGTGGACTGCCTTTGAGCCAGTTCACACTCACCAGAACAATACACAACTTTATTCCAGTGCTAGCAGTGTGCCACCTGTCTGACAGTTAACTCTTCAGCCCCAAGTTAAGCTGTAGCTGTCTGTCACTATCTCCAGGTAGGAGCAGTTGGTCTCTGAACCCGGTGTAAGAGGACGGAGTCAAGTAAGCCCCTTCTACCAGCTGATGTAAGGATGGGAGCATCTGGAAAGGGCAGGAAGGCAACAGGGAAGGTGGGAGAACAATGTGAAGGCACTCTGCACAGGAGGGCAGTAAATGTGCCAACAGGAAACCCGCCTGCGCATTCCTCTTTCCCATAAGAATGGGAAACTACAAACAGGAGCATGGGCTCCAGGTGCATGTGATATTCATCCTCCCAAGTGGCTGCTGTAACGATTTCCCTAACGGCCACATACAGTAAATCCGTGGCTCGCCCCAGCCCTCAGCTCCCACCCAAACAAGCAGCCCCCCCCGGCCAAGAAAACAACCAGACCCGGGGAAATACTTTTAAATCGTTCCCTTGGCTCGGGGTGCGAAACCGCACTCGGGGGCAGGTGTTTCAACAAGCTCTGGCAGCCCTTCAGCCGGCCCTGCCTCCCCAGGAGCAGCAGCTGGGCCGGGCACCCGGGGCGTGCTGGGCCACGCAGGAGCCAGCGCTGTGCCTGTGCCTGCTCCGCTCCCCTCCTCCCTCACCTCTTCCCTCGGAGCGGGAGGGAGGGTACCCAGGCTCTAATATCATTCGCCTCCTCCGGTCTGTTTAAAGCCACCAGCCACGAAGCTCAGTTAAAGACATAAAACCAGATGCTTGAGTTGAGCAAAGCCCGTATTTCCCGGCGCGTTTTACTTTTTCTGCTTTACTTTGCTGTCAGCCTGTAAGTGCTTCTTTCTCTATTCCCCATTGGCAACCTCCTGTGCCAAAGTACCCTCTTGCGGTGATAACGACTTCTGATGACTGCGTGCATCCGACCGACCAATCTGAACTATGCGGTATACAAAATGCCCTTCATTTGGCTTCGCAAGGACAAGAATTTCTTTCCCTCTTAAAATCAACGGGAGTATTTTATTGTCTGGTGGGAGAAGGAAATACC
>VXAB01012441.1:600467-631504 GCA_013399175.1 Odontophorus gujanensis
TTATTATTATTATTATATCTTTCTAGCATCACTGAGAGCAAAGTCATGGCTAGGAGCCCAACAGCTTTAGAGGAGTCTCATGGATGTATGCTAAAAAACAAATGGTTACAAGGACAAGAAGCAGAATGAGGATCAGATCAGTGGTAATCAATACAGTGGACAAGTCTGAAGGTTAAAAACTGCAACAAGGCAAAGGTAACAATCATTATATGAGAAATGCAGCACTACTTCAAAATCTGAGACTTCTTCTAATTTGTTAACTAAGCCTTCCTTAATTAGCTACATGCTTTCCAATAAATTGCCAAAATCAAGAACAGTTTCAAACAGGTGAACCAGATGCAGAGCAACCTAATGTGGAATTACTTGGTCACTGGAATTTTATCATATAAAGCAATTTTATGTAGTACAGGCCAGCCAGATCCCTGCCAGTAGCACGGGGTGCAAAATGGGAAGTGGAAGAATGGACTTCTCATTAGCTGAATTCCAGCTGCCATGGAAATCCTTCTGAGCCTGGAGAATTCAATATAAGCTGTAGATAGAAGAACCACTTTGTGTCCTTACTGAACTGGGCCAGATAGAGATGGGCCAGACCCTGGGGTTTATAATACACAGAAGGAGTAACAGACTTACAGAAAAGTATTACCCAACACATAGGTTAGAAAACAACCGAACCTAGCTTGAAAATAAACACTTAAAATTTCTTCAGATACGAAATCTATCGCAAACAGATTGCCTTTAGGTTGCTATACAGACAACTGTAAAAATAAAGATGTGTGTTCGTTTTTTTTTTTAATAAACAAGCAGACGAACAGTTGCACTCTGAGAGGAAAAAGTGATATTCATATTCAAACTAATGTTGCAATTCATTTCTAATGTTTTTAATAGTTCTTCCCCTAGCAGATTCAAATTGGCACCTGCAGGAAGACTGGGATGTTCAGAATACAAAATACTACTTAATAACCCCAGATAACACTAGAATATATAACTCCAGGCAATGATAGAATGTAAAAATAACCTCCAGAAGATCTGGCACAAAAACACACATTAGAAGGCTGTAAGTTGGAAAGAAGATTTCTGAGAAGATGGCATAAAAATTTTAAAAAGTATGAAATACTGTCATTATATTTAAAAAAAAAAACAAAACTTCACAAGATGTGAAAGTGTCACACTAATTTTAAAATACATAGCTAATAAATGTAAGAAAGTGCAAAGTTGAACCTTGCAAAGCAGTTCTTAACTGCTTTTATCAACACTGCTGCGGTGAATGGAAGAAAGATGAACTAATTATCCTGGCACAGTGTTTGACATGGGCATTTAAATGCATATCGAACAGAAGTTCAAAAAATAAAACCGGCAATGTCAGGCAACCTTCAATTTACAAATGGAGATTGAAAGCTACAGTGTACAAAGTCCTTAAGGCTGACCTTTCAGAAATCCATTACCTTTCAAGCAAGATGACTCAGCCTCTTGGCAGGGTATCACTGAAAAAGCAGAGATGCGAGAGATGAGAGCACCCTGCAGCCCTCTTGGTGGAGCGGTCCTTAGAAGACCATTCTCCTTGTTCAGCTATTTACAGCATCCTTCAGACTGCTCTGGTGTCATTTGTGTCTGCACCAGCCACAGGGAAGAGAGAAGGAAGGTGTCTTCAGAACAACTCCTTCCTCCACCACTCACACAGTCTAAACAATCTGCAGCTCAGACAGACAGAAACATGGTACAAAATGATCCATCTGTACTCGCCTTAATGACAGAACTGACTAGACTTTTTGATTAAGCTATTTTAATCAAAAGGCTAATAACCTCTGGATTTCATTTCACCGCATCTGTGCTACGAGGCAGATGCTTGATCTGCTAGGCTGAACAAGTTGGTGCATGGTCGTGTGTAATAAATCAGTGGTAAGGAGACTCTGTAAGTCTGTTCCAAAATAATATGGAAGTACAATGAGTTAAAAAGACTGACAAATAAGGAGGGTAGAAAGGCTCTAAACCATCTGTTCTCTAATATAGGTACATGCAGAATTTAATACAAATCGTAATTAGTTTACTGAGGTTACTTTTTTTAACTTGCTAGTTGATAGTTGGCAATGATACCTCATTACTTTTAAAAGTAATAGTTAAGTGACATCGGTTTTTTTCTCAGTGCTCAAGATTTAAGAATCATCTATGAAAACATGAATGATAAAATAACAACACAATATGCTTTATGTTTCTGCAAGCCCTTATTAGCATATGGAAAAAAAAACTTCAATACACTGCATTTTCTGTCAACTACTTATTTAGTGACTGACTTCAAAAATCAATCATGCAACAAAACATGTTAAGCAAATAAAGGCACATATCAAAAGCATCACTCTGCAAATCCCATGAAACGAAGCACCACTGTTGGGAAAAACAAACAGCATTTCACTGACTTGAAATCAGATGAAAGTTTCAGCTCAGATCAACACAGGTGAATTCATCTAAAAATTCTAGTCAGTCTAAAATCTTTTTTGTTTTATTTTTCTGAGGCAGAAAAAGCAGCAAAAAATCAGTAACAATCCAAATTTTCTCATAGAACCCAGTTTCACAAGAAAGCCTCCCCTAGTAATATTCCCTTAATGAACTTTCCTTTATCATTTCTCCCCACAGCTCCAACTATCCATGCCAGCTGCCTCCACATAGAAAATGTGCTTCTGTGAAGCAGGGACAGGACATGGAAAAGTTACCTGTTGGTTACAGAGCAACACGGTCAAATGGAAATCTTGTGTAGTAAAGTATTCTTTATCACAGGATTCAGAACTGTACCTTAAAGAGCAGCAATACAAACTGCATCCTGCAAGCTGCTCATGTTCATGGGCTAGGCATTTCGTTTCCCCCCATTCTAATTCTTCAACTTTATACTGAAGCTACCATTGCTTTCCTAAATGTGATAAAGCAGATGATAAGTCTACAAAAGCTACAAATTCCTTAAAGGTGTTACTGTAATCAGAGCAAGAGCAGGAGTAAAAGACAGGAAAAGAATGATCTTTGTAGAAGTGACTACATGTTTCTGGTCTAAATATAAGTAGCTGCAGTAGAAAAAACAGTACTGATTAGCCAATAAAACAACCACACCACTGCAGTTATTTCTTGAAAACTGTGTGTGTGTGTGCATGCCTCTGTGTTTAACAGAAGCACATTCAAATTTTTGGGTAAAATTAAACGTAAACTCTTTTTCTGTTAAAAAGAAAGAAGTTTGAAGATTGTTTTCCCTTTCTTTAGTCAGGATGTCAATGCATAGCAATGTTTGTGGAGAAGATTTGGTCTGCAGGGGGTGGGCAGGGGAATGACAACAAAAACCTAAACTCAGTCCTGAAGTCATTTTGCTTAGGAAAATCTCTTTATACAACTGGGAATGTGTGAATATACATGGCTCACAGTTTGACTTGTAGCCTCTGGAGTTCACAGGTTACCCTCAAGGTCAGTTTACTTTTGAAACTCCAAATTAGTATCCTTTCCCACTGCTTCAGCATGGTTCTCGGTACTGATAATGTAATATATTTACGTGGGAAGTTTTACATACACAGAAAAATCATATTATTCTAATTTCCAACGAGCAAAGCAGGGAAAGAATTTAGGAGAAAAACAAAAGAATGTTCTTACCAGAAAAATATTAAGTTAAGCAATTCAAGGATGTGGACAGATACCACAAAGCATCAAAGCAGTAAAGCAGAAGAGTCATTCCAATGGAAATTAATGTTTTTTCTCACCAGGAGCACTGCCTAAAATTCTTTATATTCACCAGTACACGAGAGGTTTGAAGCACGGCACTGTGAAGCAGGCCCTTTGGGAGGACAGGCCTGGTCAGGGCTTGCAGTTCTACCTGTGCCAAGTAGCCCTTTTCTAACCTCTAAACTGTTTTCAGATGGTTCTTTTATGAGCCAGGGTACTCCATTCTTCTTAATTACAGACATATATAATATAGGTTTACCAGTTTCGAAAATAATTTTTACTTTATTTAGCTCACAGTTCCAGATGTGTCCCGTCTTAGGGCTCTCTTTGTTACATGGCATTGGCAGCAAAAGACAGTGACAACAAAGGTAATGCAGTTCTCCAGGTTCCAGGTAAACCAGTTTCATAGTCCAGTCCTTCAATTCTTGTTCTATAAGGTACCCTTATTAAAAATACTAGGATAAGTATATTAAAACAAAACAAAACAAAAAAGCTAACACTACAGACTGGTCCATGAAGATTATATTTTTATGTTCTTAAACTTTTTTCATGGAGATCAGTAACTTGGAAAATCTGATTCTTGTAAGATTTTAGAAGGTGAAGGCCAGCACAAAGATGAACAGAATACCACCAGGCTCTAATTTCTGCATTTCTTACTTGCACAGCTTATTATTAGACTCCATTAGTCACTTTGACACTAAAATTCGCAGATGTGACCAAGTTTGTCATATTTCAGGAGTACGTGTGTGTTTTTTTACAGGGAAACCAACCATTCTAAGCCTTGCCTGCAACACATTCTCCAAAATCATTATTTTGCACTGAGAGCAAGGTTAATTAATGTTTTCTAAGATGTTTCATGTAGATTTTGATCCCCAGGGCCACACTTGGTTATATATGCATGTACTCTGTTTTTCCAGCATCTTCATTATCTTGTATGTTGCAGTAATACACTATGAAGTATATCTAAAATATCTAAGAGGGGGCTATGAGAAAGAAGGTGACAGACTCTTTAGTAGGGACTGCTGTGATAGGACAAGGGGAAATGGTTTCAAACTTAAGGAGGGGATATTTAGGTTGGATATAAGAAAAAGGTTTTTTACAGTAAGGGTAGTGAGGCACTGGCACACTGTTACCCAGAGAGATGGTAGAAGCTGCATCCCTGGAGACATTCAAGGTCAGACTGGATGGGGCTCTGAGCTGTAATGTCCCTGTTTATTGCAGGGGTGTTGGACTAGATTACTTTTAAAGGTCTCTTCTAACTCAATTCTATGATTCTACGAAGATTCCACCTCACATTTCATAAAGGGCTTTTTCAAATCTTGGGCACCAAGAAGGTCCTTTATATAAATGGCAATTGCAGGTGAAGTCCTGGTGATCCTGGATCACTGAGCCACTCATGCCTTTGTTGATTTCAGTCTCTGGAAGCCTTCTGGGATTAAGAGGGGAGAACTTGGTGCTCTATAGCACAGCAGTTCAAAACTGGAGACAAAGAACCCTTGACACACACAAAGGAATTATGATGAATTGTGCTGCCATGTTGCCTAATGACAAAATGACTTGGTAACCTTTGATTTTGCTATGCTCATTCTACATGTGAACTCAGGAGTGGAAGTTTATGTACAGAGTATAATGCAATTCACACTGAAGTGGGAGATAAATAAATACTGGATGTTCAAATTATAGACTTCCATGATTTAAATAGTTTTCATCTATCTTTTATTAAGGAAATCCTAAATTCACTACGATCTTCAGTTAACTGAAAACCACCTGCGTCCCTAAGTAGTTCATAGACTAGAAAAATAAAGTCCACTACAACAGTCCTTTGGGAAAAGGTAATGATACCTTAACAAAAGAATTTTGCAGGCCATCCCTGCATACTTATGCTTGGGACTGTGGGGCACAGAAAAATTAATCTGTCATACCCCTACATTAAACTGCAGAAGAATAAAGCCCTGATCACTTATGGATTGGAAATTGAAAAGGAAGAAATAGCACCTAAAATGAAGAATCTATAATGACTGAAACTGGCACTTCAGACAGATCTTTATTGTTACGACTTTATGTGATTCAGAAACCTGCAAATAATGTAAATGGCTTGGCAGTATTTGCAAATTAATAACTGCTCCAAGGGAAGGAATGGATTACAAATGTATTTTGGGTGCCTCTCCGTGGGTTCCCACGTTCAGTTCAGGAAAACTTTCCCTTTTATATTGCTTGTTTGTCCACCAGACCACTAAAGCCTTCAGAGCATTTAGCTGTGATTATGGGCACACTGTAGGTGAGGGATACACACCACTCTGCTCTTTCCTGTCTCAAACATTTTCTACACATTATCTTTTGGTGTAGCTCTCTCCAAGAGATAATATCATTAACATTCAACAAATATTAGCAGAGCATTTGGTGCACAGTACATTAAGATATTGCAGTGTCTCAAACAGGTGATAGAGGGTTGCTATGGTTACTATAGTCTCTTAAGCTGAACACTAAATAGGTTCACAAAACATATATTCCTACTTGTTATGTAAAATATTAGTTACCCAGTTGGCATTCATTTATACACTCCTTCTATTTTGTCAAGGACTTTCCACTCCTTCATCTTTCAAATAAAGTGGATTTTAGTATTGTTTGGAGAAAGGAGAGGTCACTATCCATTCTGCTCCTTCAGAAAAGGGGACAAGTTAGGTAGCTCATTATATACCCTGTTTATAATTAAATCTAAAAATGACAGCTCCACTGTACTGGAATTGTGAGAGCTTTTATTTTGGAGAATTTAATGACTCATGGAAACATGTTTACAAGGCAACAAGCCCTCATTAACAAAGAACTCAACATTAGCATGGCAGTAGACCATATAGCTTTTAATGGCCTGAACTTCCTGTTTCACATGCAGACATAGCCCTGAGATCATCCTACCACCACCATCTGATCCAAAATTTCTTTCAGATGGGATACTTTTTTTGCCAAAGGACCTGAAGGTGATATTTAGGAAGACTATTATCAGGCATGCAAATTTGGAGAAAAGTGTGTCACATCAAATCTTGACAGCTTAATAAGGTATTACTCATGGGCAAATGCTTTCATGCAAAGCCTGCTCAAAAGGGCAGGTTGAAAAGATTACCACAAAGACAACACATTTGGTATTTTTATCCTTGTCTTCATAATGCAAATAAAGGAAAGTTTCAACATACTCATTTAATTTTATTTCATTTATTAAAATATCCAGGAATGAGAGCACATGCAAAGTTTCCTAACTTCTATTATGATGAAAACAATCAGGTTTGGTTTTCTTTAGGCTATTGTGATCACTGTATCCCTTATACTTTATTTTGAACATTTTCAATGTCTTCAGCTGTAGCCATGAGGTAGAATCCTGCTACTACAAAACTCATTTAAAGTAGTACCGGCACAATTTCCACTGAGCTGAAGGTTTCTAGGATTACATCTATATACCACCCATAAGATAAAGGCAATACGGGAAAAAGAGAGAGAGAGGGAGAGATTCCTCTAATCAAGGGTAATAACTTTAATATACTAGAACACCTGTTACTGCACTAGAGTTAGACAATAGTTAAGTTTTTGAGTAAGACTAAACAAGAGCAAATGTGCTTGCAACTTCCAGATCTGCTTTCACAACCTTACCCAGAGAGATTCCTGGGAAATGAGTTAATATTTTGCATTCTGAGGCAGCAAATTTTTATAGCAGTGCTGAGCAACCGGGTAGGAATTTGTGAAAGATAATATATCGAGCAGATTTAAGTACCAACTATGCATTTACCTTGTGTATTTTAAAGCATAGAAAGTTGTATATTTCTAGAATCAAAAATGGACATAACATATTGTTCTTGCAAGGTGTGACCATGTTAACAGCTAGGGCACCTTCTGTTAAAGCTATTAATATGTGGCTTATCACTTCATAAAAGCTTGAAATCACAACGCAACAACAATAGGCACATGTGGCACATATGAAGTCGATCTGCAAACACAATAATAAGCATTCAGCAAGAAGCATTTCTGTGCTATGCTAAGCAGAGGTAAAATTAGCTATGTTTGTTCTACAATTGCCACTTTCATTGTCCACAAAATAATCCATCCATACTCACTCTGTGTTTCAGCTCCTTTCCGAAGAGTAGGAATGTCTTGTTGCCTTTTCTTTCCCCAGCACGTACCAACCTGACTTGCAAAGTCAGAGGGTGATGGTGATGTCAGCCACCAGAAGGCTTAGCAACTGTAATGAAACCTGTTCCCAAACCTTCAGCCAACCCCCTGTTGACCAAGACAGCTATCATCTGGTATAATGAGTCTGTCACTGGTTTCAGTATTTAGGTACTTACGGCACTTACAGTAAGAGATAATTATAGGAGCTATCGTGAAAAAGTGGATGGGGTGATAAATCAGTGAGACACAGAAGCAGGAAAAGCAAATGTGCACATGTGTATTGGAACAGAATAGTAAACTCAGGAACATGCACAAAAAAAAAAACCCACAAAAAACCTGAAAAAGCTGTGAGATGAGGAGAGTTGGAATGATTATAAGGTGAGTGTACTATCACTGCATACCAGGAAGCATATTTTATTACACACTTTGTGCCCCAGCTCTGTTACCACCGTGGAGTCTGTGCTGGAATTTCTTAAGACACTTGAGTTTGCATACTTGAAATTTGTGATGATTTTTTTTTCCCAGCACATGCCTAGCCCCTTGGGATAAAAGAAACAAATGTTCAGGACCAGCTTTCTGCTTGCAAAAATATGATGAAACCGCTGAACTCTGACCATTTAAGCAGAGCACATTCCACATTAGCCTATAGCAACAGGATATTCTAATAGTCAGCATAAAGGGGATAAAAGCACCAGCAAATAAACCCTGCGATAACTAGAACCATTCCACTTAAAACTATGTGGATATCAATCCACCTTGCTTGTTTTCACCTTCCTTTTGTCTTTCCTGATTTTACACAAAAAAGTGTTTGCCTACAAAAAAAAAGTACCCAGAAAACCCAAACATAGAACTTCTGAATCAAACAAACAAAGTGGTTTTGAATGTCATGCCCAGATAGAACAGAAAGAGGTTCAATACCAGGGTAGCTAGCTCTACAGAGTGCCTCTATGGAAACAACGTTATTCCACAGATTACTACTTCCTCCAAGAGTCGTGCAAAAAACACATTTCCTTGAAATGAAATGAACTCTTATTCCTGTTTTCTGTCACTTGTTTCTTCCTAGATGCACAAGAATAAATACTGGAGAATTCTGGCATAAAATCCCACTATTTCCACTCTTGTGAATAACAAGCTTCATTTTATTGCTGGATGTGAGCAGGCTGAATCTTTACCTTTGTACTGAGAAAACATGCAGAGCCTGAACTCCTTTTGAAAATAGATTTTATTCATCCTATGGATAATGAACAAAACAATGTAACCTCACCCTTAGACTGCATCCTCTCCCAGCTCATCTATTCACAGTACTTCCTTTCAGGAATTCCTCTATATTTACTCAGTGATTTCTTTCTCTTACTCCTGCTTCCTTTATTTTAGGGGTAGTTAACGAAACTGCACTTGCCATAGTAATTTAGCAGAAAATAAACAGCTTTATGCAAGATCTCTTGTGAAGAGAGTGGGACAAGAATAACTTGTCATTCCTATCTGTGTTCAAGAGCAGTGCTGCTGACAAACGAACACCTGATATCTTACAGTTCTTCTACTCTTCTTCAGTCTCATCAAACAGCCCTCAGTGGAGAACAAGTTTTATTTAGCTGAGTATTTACTATTACTCTGTATTTCATCAGCCCTGCCATTAATATGATACTGTGGTGATTTAACCCAAGAGTGTGGGAATTTCTGAGGAATATGCTTATTTTTCTAACAAAAGTTCAGGCATGCCATTATTAGCAATCTATGGTATGTCATCAATGTCAAAGGCCAAATAGTTTCTTGAAATGTTTAGGAATCAAGTATATTCAGAAACTAGGGAGCCCCTGTTCTCACTCTGCCATTTGCATGCACACATGGGAGTAAAAAAGTAGAGTGACTCCATCTTGCCAAGATGCACACTCAGGTTCTCAGTGAGACCAACATGTATTTCAGAGAACAGACTAATCTAGCCAGCATGCCTTGGGCACTTCTCGAGGTTATGTCTCTGCCTATACGAACATGGGTCCTGCAAGGTCAAACCCTACCATTTTGGAAGACTATTTTCATCCTATATGGTATGGGAGTCTAACCTTTTGGCTTTCCCAGACAGCACTGAGTGAAGGGGAATTGTCTAGGGCCACATCTACAAAGGTTGCTCCGTAAGAAATGCCTCCTGTTTATTTCTATGGAAACTACAACAGATACAATGATGACAATAACACTTCAATAGAGAACATTCTCAGCCATAAAACACTCTTTCTCAACATAGTCACCGCCATTAGCTATGCATTTTCACCAGCAATGAACAAGAGCCTGCATGCCATGCTTGAAACAGTCTGCACCAGGAGAGGAGACCTGCTATCACTACTGCTGAAACACACCATCCACAGCCATACTATGCTCACATCCACTGTTTGATTTCCAGAAATATTCAGCAAGTATCAGTGGGTACCATTTTTTCCACATGGAGTCCAATGATATCCCTTTGTTTCATATGCACTTCTGTGTCAGACACCATTTTGCCAGACTGCTCCTCTGCTGCCATCTATCTCATAGCAACAACGTGTAGTGGAATATTGTCGGGAAGGTTCAGCCTCTACTGTCATACTACCATCATCTGCCTCTGATGTCATGGGCCAACATAATAAAAGAGGAGGCATTACTTTCAGAACAGCTCTTGTAAAATACATAATATAGTTAATATATAAATAAACAAAACTTTTTTTTTTGTTGTTTTTTATGGAAACAAAACAAAACAAAAGAGCAAAAAAACCATAAAACTAGTGGGATATGTGACCTCATTTTGTGAAAATAGTGCATTGTTCTGGTTTGACAGTGGTGGTTGCAATTCTTAGTGAGTGCTCAAAATCATCAACAGAGATTTTTGATGAAATTTTACCCTTTCCATGCCTCATCCTTGAAAATAATTGTTTACAAATGTACATAGTGATAAAAAGCAATGGCATGAATAAGATGTGACTATGAAGTGAGGGGTATTTCTCTCTGGTATGAGAGCACTTGTGAAAGTCTGGCAAGGAGACATGATTAAAATTTTGACTGCAACTGTATACATTCCATTTGAAAATTCACAGGTCAACTGAAAATGGAGTCACAGAACAAAAAAAAAAAAAGATTTTTTTTCCTCAGTCTTGAAACCTATTCTAAAACTCCTTTGTCACAACAGAAATATGCACAGCTGCATATTTTTTGCTGTTCACAGGACTGTGTTTAGCCAGCATATCAAAATCCACAAACTTATTTGCCATAACTTGAGTTTGCACTGCACTGCTCCTCCCCATGCTGGATTTCAGCCCAGATAGGTTTCAGAGCACAACAGTTTTTGGTTGGTGCTGAGTGATGGGTGCATTCTTGGAGCACAGCCACCACCATGATGAAGTGGCAGCAGAGGGTGGCTGCACTGTGAGCTGTGCTGGGCTGCACACGGCCGCAGGCTATAGTTTGGACATGCCCTCTGTATAGCTTCTTGCATGTGGGAGCATATCTACCAGTTTAGTATCTCAGTAATACTTTGCCTACTGACATAGCATGTCACCAAGAACATCCAAGGAAGAGATCTGGAGGATATTAACATGATATTCATTAAGCAGCTGTGTGAACAGGTCATGGGCAGCTTGAGGAGCACAGAGTTTTTTTGAGCAATCCCAAGATCAGTCTCTAAGAACAGTGTAGATTCACCACATCATTGTAGTAGTTGGCCCTTAGTGGATCTGTCATTCTTCATGGACTTTTGGACTGAACTTTCCCTTTTACATTATACGAACAGAAAGGGTCCTAACCCTTTCCTTGGGCAAGAAAAGATTCCAGCTTAATTTTTCACCATCTTATCTCTTAATTTCTCTGTAAAGTGTCTTGCATCTGTCATTAATATTTTCTATTAATGTCCTTGATGACACACATAGGATGAAAGTTTCGAGTTAAAAAAGTTGTAAAACCACTACTAATCTAATTTGGTCACACCCTCCACCATTTGTGATATAATTATTTCATTTAAGCAGTGTCCATCTGTTATACTTCATAGAGACTGAATGTTATAATATTCATTACATACTACAGAGAAGAGGAAAAAGCATTTATTTACTAAATGTTAATGTTTCTGAAAGATACTTGATTAAAGTCCTGAGTTTATCAGCAGTTGCTGAAGCCCAGCCCGAAGCATCAACACACATCACCAACAGGCCTTAGACAGCAGTCTCATTTCCATATGAAAAAGCAATGGTGACTCAGTACTGCTCTTTTAACCACAATACTCGGTGCATCATCCTCCACAAAACATGATATATGCTTTTTACATCCCTTTCCAAGAAGCATTTTATAGCACCTCTCAGATCTCTTATTAATGTTTTTGGTTTTTTTCTGTGTAGCATTAAGCTAAAGGTTAAAAAAAAAAAGCTTTAAAACTAGAAAGGCAAGAGGAGGCCTTTCATTAGAAGCAGGAGGCTTTAAACCTTTACAGTAAAACTTTATACAAGAAGAAATCCTAATGTGATTAACTATTATAAGAAAACTGAAACAGTTCACTTAGTTCATGAATAAAAAACGAAGTTAAGAAGCTTGTGGCTCATGTGAAAAACTGAAAGTAATCTACAGTTTCTATTTTGATTGGGTGGTTGCTTCTCAATAAACATATACCGATGCTCTTAAAAAATAAAAAATAAACAAAAAATGGATAGTGGAGCTTTACTGCTGCTGTGGTTGCCAGATGTCATCACAAATACTCCGATGGGAAAAGAGAGAATGATGTTCAATTGTAAACCAAGACTCCCTTTGAACTTTGATTTGAACTTAACCCAACAATAGAAGAAGAAAATACATTTCTTAACTCAAGCCCATCCACAAGAACAGCCACCCTTGTCTTGCTCCCTTTACACTGTCCCTAACTGTATCTTGAATTAATTACCCTGTCACTATAGATTTGCTACAGCATAACTTGATGAAAGCAATCACTTTTGTATTAGGAAAAGGAGAGGGAAGGGATAAGACTAGACACGGCTTTGTTGAACATACATAGAGAAATATATACAAAGTTCCATTCAAATCAGAGTAGATGTCCCCTGACTGATCCACTATCCTAAAATCAGAAATCTCTGTTTGGAAGAAGTACAGCAGAAAGATAATAGGGATACATATAGCAGTGGGAAAACTTTCCTACATCAGCCTCATTCTTCACTCTGAAAAACTAAAAATAATTCTGCTTTGCACTTGAGTGAAAAAAGGGTTGAAGGCAGGCTCTTCCTGATGACTTCAAGTTACAAGGATATACCCGTTTTAAGGATAAAGCACAAAGCTGTCCGAATGGTAATCTGTAACATGGACATGTTCATGAAAGCTTGGCAACACATGTGATACTTCCAGCATCTCAGTGCACTGTGCCCTGTGACTTTGTTCTGTGTGGGTCCTGACCATCAGAGGCACTCATTAAGGAGCAATATTAAGCAGGCCAGGAATTCAGAACCACACACATGATTGAGAAGACTGTCTAAGTTTTATGATCATTCTCTTTGGTATGTGTTACTGCATTCTGTCTGCTCCTGAATTGCCCAGAAGTGATTGCACATTTGTTCCTTATAAATACTTATTTTGAAACAGTTTCAAGTTGTCCTACAATTTTGTTTCCTCCCAGACTTTTAGCAATAATTAAGCAGAACAGGCTTTAACATTTGAATCAATTTCAAGGGAATGAGGATACACTGGAGGCTGTGGGAAAGGGGTGTACACTCTCAGAATGAAAAGAGCACATGGAAATGCTTTTATCCCATTAGCACAGGCACAGAAGACTGCTGTAATACATCTGCAGCTGTTGGAGAATAGCGTGCAGATGAGCTCACAGCTGGGTCTGAATGGGACAAGGATCCTGCCCCCTTTTTTAAGGAAAGATTCCGAAGATGTCCTCTGTAGTTCCTCCACCCCTGTTCCTCTCAGACTTGCAGACTTCTTAAGGGTTTAATGTAGAGTAGTCACTCATAACCACTTCTGGCCCCATCTGCCCTTGTGGGTCATTAGCTTCTCTACAGCATCCTACATCTCGTTACCACTTTGCATGTCGTTACCATGCAGTTTAAGTTGATGTAACACTTCAGTAAGCAGCTTTAACAATGTAAGAGTCCAGAGTACAACTGACAAATCAGTGGTAATAAACAGTGTGGAAGCTTTACCAGCTCCAGTCGCATGGACTATATCCTTGGCCATCTCAGAAAACTATCAAAGACTGAAAGGGTCCTTTTGGACCATTTTAACAGCATAACTTAGATGTTACTCTACAGAAGTCGATGGGATAATGAGGAGCTGCCATTTCTTACAGTTCTGTCACAAGGCTGTGGCTATTTGATGTTTTCTGTGAAGTGTCAGCTCTTGATACCAAGTTATTATGTGAGAATCGCAGATTTATTTTCTTTTTTAAAAGGGATTTAGCCTTTACACTGTTGCAGAGAGAGAGCTGACAGTCTGACCTGAATATAACCCCAAGATCTGAAAGCCAGAGGCTAGAGGAAAGGAATGCAGAATTGTCTTTAACATGTTATGATTTTTATGCTAAAACCCTATGACTGTGGAAGAGCTGGAGCCTGACAGGAGGTCAGTGCTTTTCAGAAGCTAGCTCTCTTTTGCAAGTAAGAAAAGTCCCTCCCCATTTTATGCCAGCCCAGGCAGGGAGCTCCTGGAAGGGAAATCTGGTCCTGCTGTAGCTAATAAGATGTTGTGAGCTCCTTTCCTCTGGAGAGCAGACCCAGAGGAAGTTTCTTAAACCACACTGTCTCGTTGGTTAAATACCTGTTGCTTTAAACTGTCCTCCCATCATTCATTAGCTTTGGCTGAGGTTCTGCAACTTCTTTTATATAAGTACTACAGAAATCTTTGTTCCTGAAAATCACTCACAAACTATCCTGTTTCCCAGCCTCATGTGATGTTCAGAAGGGCTGATATCAATAAGACACGAACCATACTGTTCACTTAAGCACCTTAAAAAAAAAAAAACAACACCAACACCATTGTGCAATTGACATTACAAACATTTTAATTAAAATATTCATTACCTATCCTCCTAACATCCCTTGCAGCCAAACTGGCAAACACTTCTGTGTAGCTGTGTGTTTGTATACAGTTCTGGGGTTTCCATTTTTCCCTTTTTGGCCAACATTGCACAGACCACATCATGACACCACAAACCTTGGCAAACCACCCCAGCCAGCTGCTGAAGCAGGAGGATAGGGGCTCCTGCAAACCCCCCTTTCAGCAACTCTGCTCTTCCCCTAGTCCTCGCCCCATCCCCCCTTTCTAGTTTCTCCCTTTCTCCCAGTGCTTCTCCATGGCGGAGTACCGACCCTGACACTCTTTGTCGATGATGAGATTCTGACACTTTTGCATGCATCAGCCCCCAGGCCACAAGCAATGAGCAACACTGATCTAAGTAGGACCTGTGGGATCAAGTCAATGCCTCATCTTTACACTGCATTTCACTCTACTTGCAGGCTCACATTTTGTGACTATTTGACAAAACTGGAATGATCTGAAAAGAAAGAAAATGTTCCCTTAACTAGCTGAAATACTACAGTTTTTGTCATGCTTCTTCCTATCATGTTTTTTTCTCCAGTTTCCACTGCAGCACCAAAGTGCAAAAAGAAAGATTAATAGAGAGCTTTGTATCAGTGAGCAATGGGGAGCTGGGCCTGGACATTACCTGGTTAGAAACCCTGAAATGGGCCACACCAGCAGTGCTGAGAGCAAGGACAGCTTCATGAAACATATAGAAAGCAAAGGGGGCAATTCAATTGAGCAAATACTGTACAGCAGTTAAAAAGATCAGATATAAAAAGTAAACATACAGTACATCCTTATGTGCACATGGATGCCTGTAGGTATATGATATCCTGTTATTATGATCATTACTGGGCACCTCCCATAATCCTGCTTGTTGTAAAACAGATTAATCACATGAAAATCCGTGAGCCCACCCAACTTATTCCACCACAACAACAGTGACAAGTTCCAGAACTGCCCAAGACCATACCCTACCACTTCAAACACAGTAGCAGAGTGATACATATGTTGTTGTCCACTTTCATGGTGTAAATATTGAGTATATCATTCCAGAAATGCACTATTAAATGTTAACAAACAATTAGGGAAATATCATCACCTAAATCCAACTCTGATGGAGGTAATATGAATGCAGACTGTCCCAAGGACTGAAAACTAGGCAGTCACAAGTGCAAGAGTGCTTACTCACAGAAGGATTTAGAGAGGAAATTATAGGCCCACACGACTTTCACATTGCATCACAACTAGCTAAAGAGAGGCTGTAAATTCTATAAATTGTTCAGTTGGTAGTGCCAGGAACATCAGCCTAAATATCCATTGTGTCCAGGCACTAATTGACTTGTCTCCCTTCGGAACTTAACATCACTTGGGCTTGAGTAGCTCATCAACTCTTGCACCATCCTAGCTACACCAAATCTTGCAATGAGCTTCCTGCAGCAATCTGCCAGCTCAGAGTACACTGTGTGACTGGGGACACGTGGTAGGTCTGTGTCATGGAGCCTGATGCTCATGCCATGTTGCCTAAGCTACTAGAGGTAGCACGGTGAAGATTTATGTAGGTCATGGCAAGAAACCACATAGGAGCAACCTAAAATCTTGGAAGCACTTACTAGGTAGTGCTCTTCTTGAACTGGATGTGTCTATATCTTCTGGATTTAGGCACCCACATGACTTGGCAGCTCAGATACTGTGGTGTACTGCATGTCTCTAACTCTTGAGCAAACAAACACAGAGCTGGCTGAGACATCCCTGCTCCACCAGAGCTGGTTATCCTTGAAGAGCTATTGGAAAATTCCAACAGTCTTGTTTTGCTGCTTAGGAAGGTCTTTTCACCAAATGACAGCACTTATCATACTTTATAGCTGTGCATGTGATGTTAACTAGATTAAAACACCTCACAGTGGTATTGCTGAGGTCTTGTTGGATGCTCAGAAAAAAATGTCAAGGGAAAGAGAACAATAACCAGTCTTAAGACAGTCGGGTTAAAAAATCTAACACTAAAAATGCAACGGCATCTTGTTTCCCTCTGGTAGAGAGAGGGAGAAGCAAGACAAAAAATCATCAGTATTACTGTTCACTATTGCTTTTCTTAATAAATCGAGCTCTGCTTTACCAAACACTGTCTGATCTGCTAAGCACCTGAAACCTGCTCCATCTTCCTACATGTTCCCTGTACTAAGAGTACCTAATTTCTTTGTTACTGAGACATAACAAGAATGAAATGAGCTACACAAAACACAATTCAATTTTCTTTTTCATATCCTAGTTAACATTCAAAGCCAAAATGTTGCCCTTAGATGCATATGTGCAGCATCGACTGTAGCCACTGGGAGTTTCCTGCACATATCTGAGGGGAGAACACAGGCCTTGAAGCTTTCAAACTGCTCCAATACTGGGGAGAAGAGTCTTGGAGCAGTCTTTCAAAAATGCCTGCATCATGTTGCATCCATTTGAAACCCCTTAATGTTCATATCCGTAGCAGTTATGCAGCCAGGGAGGACCTGTAGAGGTCACCTGCCATGGAAAAGATATTTCCCATGGCAAAAAGGTCTTAAAATATTTTACTACAGAAATATACTTTTCTGAACTTAAAACAGATTAAATATATGAAAATTCCTAGAAGTCCATATTGTCCCTCTTTGGGGTGCCAGATTTTATTTACAAAGTCTACATATTGCTATAGCAAAGCATTTTCATAGTTGTAAAGTGCTCAAGGTATTATGATAGATATGTGGATGGTAGTGACTAGAAAATAAAAACAAGCAGAATCTCCACCTGGCTGAATGGCATTAAGATTTCCCCACAGGAGTCATATTAGGATGCAAGATTTTTCTCTTCTGCTTGTTTTAACAATGACATGCATACATAAATAAATAAATATCACCGAAACCACTCAATAATTTATTTACTTTGTTCTGGTCACGATCGTGCTCCTGTAATACACAATACCATATGGGTGATAGCACAGTTACTACTGCTGACTCTACATTATTGTAACTGTGAAATAGGATCATTTAATCCGTTTGAAAGACCAAATGCAATGGATACATACAGTCCTGCCTTAACTCATAGTTTGTATGATACGTGTTTGCTGGTTTAAACTGGCAAGACCAAACCAAGATTTTAACAATTGTCTTGAGGGCAAAAGTAAATCTAGCAGAACAAGGACTACTAATTCCAATGATACTAATGGCAAACACCCTCATGTGTGTAAATAATTAATTGCTTTCTTGTTAACAAGTTCAGACTTTCCGTTCTCTGGTTAATGAGCCCAAGGGTCAGCTTTTCTATGAGAAAGAGAAACATCTAGGATCCTATCTTCCTAGCCCATAACTCATTTATAACCTCTCATGGTATCAGGTGCAAAGATTCAAGATTCAATTTATTACTCCAGGCAATTCCCACTTGAAATGATGGTGCAGGTACTCCATGGAAATTAATGAAGGGAAACATTAATGATGTAAAACCAACAGAAGTATGCCCTACAGAGATCATATCTTTCAAATTCATAGAGAGACATCAAGCTATAGAATGTCTTTTGTACTTATCTGGAAAGACTACACAGCCCTCTAATGATCTCCTATAGAAAAAAAGAATAGGATAAACACCACATTTTTCACATAGAACAGTATGGACTACAGCTGGCTGCTTTCCTTGGCCTGATTTTTCTCGACAAAGTCTTTTTTTTAAACTTTTCTCAATTTGATCTAGCATTTCCCAATCTCCTAGCTCTACAGAAAGATGATAGCACAGAAATTAGCATACCAGAACCAGATACCTAACTGAAACAGAACTAAAACACAGGCATTCTTGTCCAATTTTCCAGTTTCTCCAGCAGGATTGACAGTCACATAAATATTTACTTTCCATGTGTGCTAAGCTTAATTGATGCATTGTTAATGACTACAGTAGTGTTCAAATATCCGTGACTTCATTTCAATAGATCCCACCTGCTCCCCCAATATGTCTCCCTGGGACTGATTCCAGGAGACCATCTTCTCATAGACAGAGAAGATCATCCTTGAAAAATGTCCAGTCCTCTGATCATGAACACTCAAAGTCTCCTTAGCTCAGAAATACTGGAAGCATGACCAAAACCTGGCCTTTGTTTTCCTTTCTGTGAAATGGGAGTACTCTATGCAGATTTCCTCATATTGAAAAACAGTGTGTAAATGCTAGTTAATTACAGTGTTTATACTTCCGGGAAGATAACTGATTACTGGGATATATTGAACAGAATGTATTCTGTACATAATACAAGGCAATTTTAGATCTTCTGTTCTTTTAAGGGACACTGTAAGCCCTTTAATGGAAAATTACCTTTGAACTGTGGAAAACAGTTGCTGTCTCTTAAAAGCTTGCAAACTAAGCATCTCAAGAAAACATTCCTCATATCACCATGTTTTATTTGCTTTGTTTCTTGATTGTGTTCACTGGAATTCAGCATTTTCAAAAGCCAAGCCAAAAACTTAAAGTAATGTTCCAGAACTACTGAAAAAAGGCAATGCCATTATATCTTTTCAGAGGAAAGTAGGTCATTAGTGAACACTTTTGCTCATACCTAAGTGTTCATTTCAAGCAGTGATCAAATATTTTGGACACACTATTTGGGTAGGAATGGTCTTTTACTTTCTTAACACCCTAAATAATTCTCCAGTCATTAAAATTATAATGACACCAGAATTAAGACATTAAAAGAGAGACTTCACTCTCTTATATTTTAAAACTTACCGTTAGGAGTTAAATTTTAGCATGCAAGCTTCTACTATAATGGAGAAAGACACGAACGTCCAGAAGGCACGGATGAAAAGATTTTAGAATTTCTTTGGAACTTTAATTTCCTTCAGAATTAACTAAGATACTATCTAACATTTTGATTTGCTGAGGTTAGAAGAGATAAATCTTCATTTTTAATTAATTATCCAGGATAGATATCAGAAAGAAAAGGAATGAGGAATATATGAAGCATACTACTAATACAGACCAAAAGTCCTCCACTGATGTCTTAGTTCCAAGGGTTAGGAGAAAGGATTAGGCAAAACTGTTTGCAGAGCTATTGCCCATTGCTAAAATACAAATAAATTGCCCAAATTTCAAATATCAAACCACCTCATGAATCAACATTTAAAGGTGCCATTTATAAGTATGCTTTCTTTACCTTTTCCAGCCATTAACTACTGATTTTTCCTGGTCATGTTCCTCATCCCAACAGAGATTTTCAGTTAGTGTCATCTGCAGTAACTTCAGTAGAAGGGCACATCATTTGTGTTTAGGCTAAAAAGTTTGCACCCAGCTATATACTTATACATAGGTTAAGAAGTCTTGGTAACATCAACTCTAATGCAGTATTACAACTGCAGATCACTGCTGATTTTGTTTTAAATTATTGGCTCCATGAAGATAAAAATGGACTCTTTTTTTTTTTTACCTAGTTTTTATATTAAAGCACTATATGTCAAAGAAATTTTCAACACACTGTATTTAAATACATGAAATTCTTATTTTATGATGGTAGCATAAGGGCTTCATTAACTTAAAAGGTTATCTCTTCACAAAAGGATTCAACACACTAGAAAATAAAACTTATCTTTTTTTTCTTATTTCAAATTCCTACATTTCTTCTGAAAGTTAGACTATTTAGAAATCAAATACAAATATCTTTGTAATTACATATAGAATACTTATTTTGTTTAGTGACACAGAATGAATAGAACAGAATTATTTGTCCTACGAACAGAAGAGTGAATTTAATAGCAAGAAAATAAGCCTCTAAATAAGAGGGAAGACTGTCACTAAAGTCTGAAAAGATGGATTGAACATAATGAAGCCTTTGAAATGAAGTAAGAAATAACAAGGCATTGGCAGGCAAATAGACCAAGGAAGCTTCCTGGATCTTTTCCACTAATAAATTTTCTCTGTTTTGGCAAGAGATTGCTGCAATTTGTCCGTGGTTTTGATCTCAAGGAATCTTTCATTTATTTCCGTAATGAGGGAAGACTTCCTATGTGGGAGGCAGTGACACCATTTCCCTGGGTGGAAGGACAAAGTAGTATTGGACACACGTGATACCAAACACTGCTCATACCTCTCCCCAGAAACCAACCAGAAAATCACAGTGTTTAACTCAAAGACAATAGAAAATGTCACAAATTATTCCTTTTTCTGCTAAGCTGTCAATTCCAAACTGAAGGATGAAGTTTTTTCCTTGTTACCACCAGAAGCTCTTAAATCAACTGTCAGGAAAGCAAGGACAGAAATTGCACAAAGTTTATGTATTATTTGTACTTATACTCTGTACTCCTGTGATACTGAGAATATGTAATGCCAGAGCAGCAGAGTTTCCGGCTTCAGCAACTAAAGATCTTCTTCCCACTAAAATTAAACATTTCAGAACAAGCTTTTCCTTTCAGAAATAAAAAAAACATACACTGAACTTTTCCATCTATGTATCACTGTGTGTACTTCACAGCAGTGAAAGATGTACAGCAAGGAATCAAATGGGGAAAATTCTAAAAATCTCCCAGTCTCACTGGGAGTTAGTCTGCAGCAAGGCTAGCTTTTAGAAACAATATTTAATAGTATTCAAGGAATTTTGAAACATATCTGTATGGAAAAAGTTGATTTTTGCTTGTAAAATAAATTAGCTGTAGACTACTAACCCTTTAAACAAAACATCAGGGGAGACACTGTTAGTAGAGACGAAGTCCTGCCCAGCAGGTTGCTCAGCTACAAAGACATAGTTAAACTGTGCTTATCCTGATTCCACGCAGGGTCCTGTGGAGTGATTCCTGGGGCTGTGGACATGTGGATCTAATCAATGAGATAAAACTGCCCACAATTGTTAAAAAGCATACTCTGTGCTCCATGTGATTTTGACATAAATCTGTTATTTAATACCATACCTGATCCAGGTATTGGCCTGGATCAGGTATGGTATTAAATAACAGATGTCCTCTAAAGAAGATGCTATGTCCTCTAAAGAAGATGCTATACTACCTCATGTATTCTACACAGAGCTGAACAGTTCTTAACTAACTTCCCTTATTAGAGCAGTTAAGGTCTTCACTTAAACAGTCCTATGGAAAACAGCTATTGAAGGACATGTTCTAGGTTGGAAAAATCCTCAGGGGTGGGAAGATAGACACTAGTGCCTCCTGATGTGCTTCTGGCTAATTAAGATGTTGACAGAGCCTATGTTAATCACAGCCCATCAGACTATGTTTGATTACCATGTAAATTAGTAAATGCTCTTCTGCAATTGCCCTACCATCTGAGGTCTAATTATGGGCCTCAAAACAGACAAGAATTGGACTTGTAATTTAGAATGTTCAGTTGGGGAAATTATTTTTTGGCATGAAAAATTGTGGAGTGTATACATATATTGTTTCCAAATACACAAGAATATATTAGACCAATGCTACAGATATGCATTGTAGATATGCATTTAAGCTTCCAAAATGTGGAAGTTTAAAGATAGCCCAGAAAAATGGCTTTGTGTAGATGGGGCACAACATAAGGTAAATAATTCTTCCTGCAGCTAATTTTCTCAGAGCAAATGGCCATATGCAGTTGATGAAGAGAGTTAGGTACATCTAGAAGTCAGTTCAAATCATCTGAGATAGCAGTTATGACAAATTTGATATACAGTATAGCATAGCACAGCCTAACCTAGTATAGCATAGCATAGCACAGATAGCATATCATATTCCAATGACCTAATCTGGAAGGAGTATCCATGATGTTACTGTCTAGCCCAAGACATTTCCAACTCAGCATCTCACCAAGGCCACCAGCATCAGCACAAGAATTGTTTGTCTCTCCTTGGCTAGTTAGGGAGTTAGGGATATGTACAGAAAGTGAATAATTCAGTTCTATGTATGTATGTATAAATATACATTTTCCCTTCCTTCTTGCTTTCCTTCTTCTATCCTACTATCACAACTAAATAGGCTTTGATTTTGATTCATAAATACCTGTTTTTTTATCCAGGAACAGTGACATAATAAAATGATTTAAAAAATCTGCAATTACTCAAATTGTGCTTAGCTGTCTATAAACAATGTAACTGTCAAAGGTGGCACTACAGTCAATGATAAGCTAGTCAACATGAGCAGTGGAAAGTGGAGAGCTACTTAACTGGACAGCTAAGGTAGTTTCCTTGTTCAGGTACTTAAGCATAGGTGCCAAACACCATTTCAGATGCCCTTGCAGAGACACTTCTCTGTAAGGACAATGTATCCACAAGTCCTGTGTCATCTGTCAGTCCCATCAGATCCCATATGGATGTCTAAGTTACTTCAGTGCATGAGTAATGGCATTACGTGCCTGCATGTAAGCAACTGAATTGAACCAACAGGATCTACTGGGCTGAAACATGTAAACTTTTACGTATAGATACCTAAGCTTTAGTGACAATCTGGAACTGAATCCCACCCAAGTTGGGTACTTTCAGCTTTTGCTACATATTTCAGCATCCACTAACACATCAAAACCACCTTTCTAGGCAATTTAAAGATTCAGAGCCCAAAAAGGAGTGGAATACAGACCCAGTATAAAAAATGGGGACAGCACACAGTGTAAAGTCTAATATATAGCTTTGAAAAAGAGGAGTGAAGTTTCCTTGCAGAAGTGCATTCATCTCTTTCACAGACTGTAGGAAAATGGCGCACAAATGGCAAACAATAACTGTTCTGTTAAATTGAAATCAAACAAATAAACCAAAGTGAAAACTGTGATCCAAATTCTAACCTAATACCCATCCTCATCAACACACCTACTGTCACTACTTCAGAAGAGATACAGAGACAGTCAAAATTCATTGTTCCTTCATTTGACATCTGGGATTGCTCTGAAAGCCCTTGGAGACCCAAAGTCTCAGTTTTCAACCAGTTTGTTGGATAGGATAAGAAGGACCAATGCAGAAAAAAAGTCTAATGTGTTTTTCTAATGTAGATGGGTTTTGACTGAGAGATTGACCCTTAGCTTCCTTTATTTAGCATTGAAGTATTTATATTCCACCTCCTTCATGGAAGCAAAAATAATCCGTCTCTTTTCTGTCTGTACACAATCCAGAAAACTTCAAAAGATCTTACAAATCTACATAGATGTCAGCTAATAAAGTACTGGGCTTGGACAGACCCAGGTATAGTCAGAAGCTAACAGTTTTTTTTCCCTTAGGAAATTACTAGTGATCTTTCCCTGTCAGCCAACTGACTATTAACATCTCAAAGTTTTAATGAGATGAGACCACGTATCTCAGTGATTTCATACTGCATCAAATATGAGACCTTGACAGCATCCTGACCAGAATGCCACACCGTGTAGGATGAATTTTAACTTTACAATCTCTTAAAATCTGAAAGTTTATCATGGAAATGGATGATAATTTTGTAAGAGACTGACCATTCTAATAAGAAATATACCCACAATGTTCAACCAGAAGGGACAATATTCACGAACAATTTAAAGTTTTTCAAAGATAATAGGGTATGGCCATACAACACTGAAACACAGCTATGGAATCTACTGGGATGCTTGTGAACTTTGCAAACCTCTTGTGTGGGTGATGGAACAGTGGCACAGGCTGCCCAGAGAAGCTGCGAAGTCTCCTCCTTGGAGATCTCCAAAAGGTGCCTAGAGTTGACCTGGTCAATCTGCTCTAGGTATCCCTACATGAACAGGGGGTTAGATTAGATGGACCCAGAGGTCCCATTCACTCTAAACCATTCTGTGATTCTGTAATATATTGCTTCAATATCCCACACTACTTGCACTCAAATGGTCCTGCAGATGATCTCTTCCCCAGCCAGTCAATTCCTACCAGCTTACACTGGGTTTTAAAAACAAACAAATCCCAAACTGTGGGGCACAGTACACTTCTATGGCATTGGAGGATGTGCATAATAGAAAGTCATGTGAGCAATCATGCCAAATTTTATCAAATGGAAGATTTGAAAATAGCATGAAATTAGAAGCTATAAATTGCAGTCAAATATATACAACAAAAATGCTGTTGCTCCATCTACTATTACTTTATGAACAGAAGTGACTGAACTAGTATCTAAGTACTTTCACATCAACCTAGAAAAATGCAATTGAGTTTTGAGGCAGTATACAAAGTCTCTTGTTTGGTCAGGCAGTCAAGTGGGAGCTGTGTTCTTTTATTCTTATCCTATTCCAGCAGACTGGACCTCCTGCTGCTTTTACTGTTTGTAAAATGGCAGCTTCCCAGGAGAGCCCCAGATGTGTTTTCTTCCAGTTAAGGCTAAGGAAAGCAGAACTCTCTTACACTGTGTTCAGTCCAACTTACAATGACATTCAGTTCAGGTAGTTACATTTAGGAAAATGGCCTGCTATGTACTCTAAGTATAAGCTTTGTGAGTCTTCTGTGTGCAAATGAACATAGGAAGTTTTCAGTTAAGGCAGAAGGTACATGATGTTAGTATGTACCTTAATCTGTCTGAACGACTTCTCTTTCAATGATGCAAACACAAATAAAAAGTAATAATAAAAGCAGTGCACCAACTGCATTTTAATAAATTCCAATGTATATATATTGGCATACTCATATATACCTATGTAAGTAGGTATGTATATAGTATAAAAACATACACAATTTGGAGGAGAAGCTATGTAGTTTTTATATGACATTTATGAAAAAAAAAACCAGAAACAAAAACATCAGATTGCAGCACAGCACCAGTATGGCAGTTGCAATTTTACAATTTCCTTCCTAGAATGATATATGTTTCAAGAAGCAATATTACTGTTTCCATCTGTCCAAATCTTCCAGTTGTGACAAATAGTAGGTAGCTAATGGCTGCTGGAATACGTTTAGATTGCTCTAATTTTATGAGTAAATTGACATTAGGTTTATTTAGGTGTGTTTCCCTACACCTTTGGAGATAATTCTGTCCTGCTTTAATTCATTAGAAGATATTTATAACTAAGATTTCTTTTGTTAGGCACAAATGTTAGGCTGGTCATGTTCTTCACAATTAGAGCAGTGCTCTTTACAATTAGAGGCCCTTTTTGCAACAATAGCCACCTCATAAAAGTGTATGTATTTCTGCATTATTAAAGAAAAATGCTAAGAAAGCAACATTACTGTTTCAGACAGTTAATTTTAGAACTCTCTTGCTCAGCTATCTCAGTGTGATTCCATTATCATCCACATGAGTAGCTCTAATACTGATTGGGAGTCTGACCACCTTCCCTCCCCCCCCACAGTAATATCTAGAAATGTAGAATTTGTGAAAACTAGGAAAGAAGTAACCACAAATACATTCCTTTATCTCTGTGAAGTAAAGAATGCTATTGAACAGTTTAAAAACACTGAACCAAAGAAATTTCTCCAGTAGGGAATGGAACCAAGGAACCTTAACTGGTTTATCAATGACTAAGGAGCACCTCTTGCCTTCTTTGCTTGCAATGAAACCAGGAAATGTGAAAATAACAAACAGTGCACACTGGAAATACCGTATCTTTGTCTACAAAAAGACTAGAGAAGCCTAACCTGAAATATCAGTTTGGTGCAATTTGTCATAACTGACAGTTATTGCTAGGAGCTAGGATGATTATTTGATAAAGACCAGACAAAATTAACTTTTATTTTCAAAGGGAGGAGTAAGTCACAGTTGTGCTGTTATTTCAAGGGTCATGGCAGTATCTAGTGGTGCAGCACAGAGAGATGAAATATGTTTCCCGTGTTTCTAAAACTGCTAATAAACTAAAGAGAGAGAACATTTTTATCATTCTTGAAATACTGCTGTCAGGAGTCCACCACATCCTTGTGTTAAATCAGGGAATTTGACTATCCTTAGACCTCTCCAACAAATCTCGTTAGTGGTTGTTTTAACGGAGATTTTTGTTTTTAAGCCAAAAGAGAACCATAGTAACTGCACACTTCCTAAACCATTTCACTCACAAATGGGAAACAAGTCTCCAAATCTTTGCTCACATGAGTAACCACATTGATATCCTCGAACCTTCCATTATTAGGAGCTAGAACTGTGAGTGTAAATTTGTGGGATTTGGATGTGGCACTTCATTACTTCATAAGAGTGAAATCTGTAGCTGAAATCAATAGTTAAGCATGTAAGGCATGGAAAAAATACACATTCTTTCATGGAGGTCTGATTATAATGCATCTCTCAATTTTGTGTCAGCATCAACAAATAAGCATATCATTGTAAAGAGATGTAAAGACAATAGGCAATATCTACAAAGACGTATTTTAGACAGACAGTTTAGCTCAATAGGGGACTTAGGAATAGCCCACAGAACAGAACAGAATAATGGTGAAAAAAGGTCAACGCTTCCTGAAAAACCAACATGCTAAGTCACAGACCAAGTTTTTGGTTTTCTGTCAATCAGTTGTGTAACTGTTGTCAATCATTCTCCCTTACCTTGTTTGTGATTTTTGAATGGCCACAAAAGAAACTTTTGTTGATAATTATGTTCTTTACAATTCATCTGAGTCACAAGGAGGATTTTCATAGCCTGCCTGCAGAATAGACATGGTGTGCCCCAAGCTGTGCTCACGTATACCCAACCAATTCAAGCTAAAGTTTCCCACGATAATATGAAAGGAAATAAAAGACTCTGACAAACACATGTCACTATTCTAAAAATAACAAGGAGAGGAGAGAGGGAGAGGATAGTCAGCATCTTTTGATTTTCATTTTTCTATTTTAATCCAAAGAGGATAAATCTGGTAAGTCCCTCTATGGAGAGGTGCAGTTAGACAGGATATGCACCTGTGCATCTTGGATTTTCTGAGGGAGTCCTTACATTCTCCCCCTTACCATGTGTTTCATCTTACAATGTTCGGGAGCATTTTGCTGAAAATTTGTGCCAAGAGTTCGTGTCCCTTCATTTATTTTTAATTCCAGAGTTCTCCAAGGACTTTTCCTTCCCCCAGACACTTCCACCTTCCACAGATACATTTTTGCTGTGTTTTCTTTGGCGATCAGTTCGGGTGACCTATCTTGTCCCTTCTGAAAGTGCAAAGAAAAGACTCGTGAGAGAAGGTTCTCACGTAAAATCCCATTTTGGAACTGGTCCAGAAGAGTGACAAATCTGATAAGATCAAAGCCAGAACATCTGAAACTGCTTTCTCAACAAATTTCAGCCTCTAGAAATGCACTCATTTCCAAACAGCCGAGTCCGTTTATATGTTTATTTCCCTAGCTTCACCCAAAGAAAGGCTGAAACAACTTTAGAAGAATAACAGCAAAGTTGTTCGATGGAAACCAGCTCCTCTGCTGTAAACAGTGCCTCCCCACAAACTGAGCAGCTGCACAAAGCGGAGACAATGCGGGGACCCTCAGCATCATTAACCAACTTCCCTTCCTCACGCAACGGCCGCTTCAACAAAGCAATTACAATAGCATCGTGGAACAGTATAACAAGGGAAAAAAAAAAAAAAAAAAAAGAAAGAAAAGAAAAGAAGAAGAAATAACCTTACCAGCTTCTCCTACAGTACACAGCTGAAAGGGAAACAAAACCCCCAGCTGCCGTAGCGCATGCAATTGGTCTCCCAGAATGAATTGACTGAAAGAACTATGAAAGGCTGAAGTCCGCCGGCCCCTCGCAGCAGCCTCTGCCGGCTCCCTCTCTCCGTGCTTCCTCACAAAGCCATTCTCCCGCTCCCTAATCCTCGCACAGGAAAACGCAGCGCGCACCAAATGACTTCAGCGCAAGCGGTTCTCCCGGGGGTGGGGGCAGAGCCCGCTATGCTCCGCCGCACCCGGACACCCCCGCGAGCACCCGCACCCCGCAGCTCGTAGCCTACTTTATTATCATTATTATTTTATTTTAACCTTTTTTTAGTTAGCTGCTTGACTGCCTAGAGCTGTTGATGGGCCTAAGATGACTTTTATTTTTATTTATTTATTCTTTTTATTTTTTAACAAAGAACGTGAGAATAAAACTTAAATGTTGCAAGCTGCAGAATGGCAGCTAAGATGTTCCCCCCAGATAATCAATAATCGAAGAAGGATCCTGATGACAAGCAAGGAATTAATAACGTTAGGAATCGCCAAGTTAAAAACAATATAAAAACATCAGTGCCTCCCTGAAATCCTCTTGATAGATAAAATCAGAACCAACTATTGCGTTTTTCACAACGAAAGATTTCTATCTATGTTCCCAGTTTGTGTAAAAAAGAGACAGCATTTCTCCATCTGATTTGCCTTGAAAGCATGCCAGGGATTCTGAGATAATGTCCCCTACACATTCTCTGATTTTCAAGAAAGCTTTAAATCTTTGTTAAGGAAATGCTGTTGTCATATTAGGCTTTAATGTGTTTTACCTTTGTGTGATATGCTGAAACTCAGAAATAGACAGCTGCCACTAAGCGAATCAAAGACCTAGAAAAGCAGATGGCATAATTTCACATCTTAAATGATGGCTGCTAGCCTTCCACTAATAATTTATAAGGAGACTTCCTCCTGCTCGTTCTCCTGCTTGGCAGCATGCTGTTCGAGCCTTTCAAACAAAATAAATAGACTTCAAACCACCAGCTTCACACACACTAACACTTACCAATGCTATTTCAACCTGACACAAGCTGACTTTGTTCCTCTGTGACCCTGGACAGAAAACTGAGGTGACAGTTTGATGGATTAGATCTTTTTTTCACAATATGGGCTGTGACTTCATGGCTCTGTCTCCCCATTATTGCTTAGCTGAAGGAGGAGACAGGAGCAGAGAAGGATCTTCCACCATACCAAGTCATTTTAACCGTAAAAATAAAGCAGACATACACAAGAAATACTTTGAACACTTTTTTCCTACAACAAACTTTTGAAGCTGGGGGAATCCCTTTCAATTTTTGCTGTAGATAGGGTGTAGAAGATGATAAGGAAGGGGTTCCAAGGAGAGGAATGGATGCCAATGCTTGACTCCAAATGATAGTTTAAGTGGTAACATTAGAAGGAAGAGGGGAAGACTGGAAGGAGAGAAGGAATGACGGAGGGAGGGAGGGAGGAAGGGATTCTGTTGGTTGGTTGATAGTTTTGTGAATATTCCCCTAACTATGCTAATCTAATTGTTTAACAGGAATCTTGGGCTATTCTTTATGGGACAACAGCCTTAGTGCAGCAACCTGCCCATTACAGTGGCTTTTCTTCTTCATATACAAAAATTATCATGAAATATCAGAGGAATCATACAACTTCAAAATCAAATTGATACCCACTATTTCAGCATTTGAATGTAGATTCTCTGCTAAAATGAGTTCAAAAGTCTTTTTTACAAGATTAATATTAACCTATTTCACATAAAAACTTGTAGTTTTCTCAGAACTCTCCAAAAAGAAATTGCCTTTTCATGAAAATTTGAAAAAGGAAGTTGATGAATCAATGCTCCGAAATGCAAGGCTCCACCCTCCATAGGCTTGAGCTCATTAACAAATATCCTAAAATGTGAATTCAGCTTCTTATTTCCCTAGAGAGGAACACAGACTGCTAATATCTTTATGCCTTTGTTACTGCTTTTTCATCTAATCTGATGGGTTCATTATGGTAATACCAGAGGGCATCAAATCACTGATATTATGGGCAGATGCTGAGGCCAAATGACCTGGTACAAAGAAGCCTCTGGTCAGAAGCCAAATCTTTCCTATTCCACACTACTGTACCTCATGCTCTGATGTATTATTTTGGAGAACAAGGACTAATTTATAGTTCACCCTGTATTTGCGATCAAGTGTTAAAATATTTTGTATTTGTTGTCACATAAATTATGTTATCATTTTGGATTTTATATTTATAACTCTGCCTAAAAAATATACAGGAAGTCCCTCCAGTAGCAAAAATGTGTGAGTCAAAAAATACCGGTGTATTTTCATAAAAATTCACTTTGTTTCAGATAATGGTATTTATGTTCTTCAATATTAATGAATACTCTTAATTCTGTAGCATTTCTATGAGGTAGTGCCTAACTCATGAAAATATGGAAAGATAAACAAATAGAAACCAGAGAGTGATTGATACCTATCTCAAAAGCAAGATCTAAGATTTATGTACAGGTCTAACTGTGGTTACCTTCTGTTTAACTAGTTCAACTCAGATTTACTGACGTCTTGTGATTGCTTTTTTTTTTTTTTTTTTGGGGGGGGGGGGGGGGGAGGGGGGGGGGGGGGGGGGGTTTTTCCGTTTGGAGCA
>VXAB01012441.1:631840-683540 GCA_013399175.1 Odontophorus gujanensis
GGGGAGGGAGGTTCTTCCTTTAGCAGAACTACCTGCTTGCTTTCAGTGCCCCAGTCTGGGGATTGAAGCAGGAATCTAGCACGGTGAAAGTCATGTAGCCTGAATTTCATCCCCTAAAAAGGAGTTTTAAGAGATGTATTTGTGAATCATTTGTCTCCTAATTGCAGCAACTAAACTGCTGTCTTTGTTACCTTGTGTCTGTTTTAGCAATCTGAGAACATTCCCATTTGTAAAGAAGGAAATACATGTTTTAAACAGAAAAGCCCATTTACAGACCACTGTATCACCTTTAAATAGTGAAGTTCATGCCATCCCACACAGAGCCAAGTATGATACCCACTGTCAAAAGGAGCTATGAAAAGTCTTTAAAGTCCATCCCTGTACCTGGAAACCAGTTAAAATGAGTTTGTGTAGGGAAAAATATCTCACAATAGAACATAATACTAAAACCTGGAAGCACTGAAAAATTGGAAGAACTCATTTTTCTCATGCTTGTAGCAGAACATAATTTTCAGACTAACACATGACAAATGCCTGAAGGAAGTCTGAGCTTTAGGATATATCAGGAGGTTTACACACTGCTTCATAGCTTTTTTTTTCCACTTGCTCTCAGAGTTATGTCCTCTTTTATCTGTATGATCTGTCGAAAAAAACCTTATTTGCGTAGCATTTGTTCTCTTTCTGTGTTTCTTGGATTAACAAAAAGCAGAAAGCAAGGTTATTTGGATAACAGCCCTGCATTTTTCACAGCAATTGTAAGCACATCTGAAATCAACTTTTCCACAAGCACAATGGTGCAGACAAATGTGCTGGAAAAGATGCCATCAAATAGAAACTTGAAAGTTTGCTAATCTCTTTGAGAATCGTGGCTGTGAATGATGACTGTAATCCAGTGCCCTAGTTTGATTCTGCTTGTTTACCTTCTCCTAGGACAAAAAGGAAATTTCTTAGAGGAAATGTGGAAAATGGGTGCAGCATATCTTTATAAACAGAAACACGCATTTTAGGGGTACACACCATGTACCTTTGATCAAGCAATGTAAACTGTATAAATAGCCAACAGATGCTCTGGAGAGCATGTATTTTAAAAACTCTTTATGCAGTCAACTAATATAACAACTTTACCATTCACCGATAAAACTGTTCAATGTCCTGTGCCCAGCCAGCCTATTGCATACCTATGTTGAAATGTAGAGACATTCTTTGGCTACATCACAGAATCTATCTTCTGAGAAAGCAATGCGGTGTCAAATTTGAAACTGGACGAGCAGTAAGGTGGAGAAGGAAGGATGGTTATCAGTAAAGAGGGAAAAAAAAATAAAACAGTAGAAGAAGATAGCTGAGTAAAAGGATGAGAAATAAGAAACAGGGATGATTACAGAGTCATTCCAGCAACAACTTCAACTTTATCCAAGCTGGTGTTTCTGTTTATGAAAGGTTTGATCTCCAGGGGCTCAATACAGCCCTCTCTTTGCTCAGCTCTCTCTTTGCTTTCCTCTTTTCCTCAGAGTTGGATGAAAGTAAGTAAGGATTCAGCAGTGCAGCTGAGTTTACTTTAGCAGTGTATGTGTAAAACGGAGGGTATCCGGCTTAACACTTCAAAGCATGTCAGCCAACAAGCATGTTCATCTAGCCTGTGAACCTCTGTAAATGTGTTAGTCCTCCTAAAAGTGTGATAGAAGAGTAAGATAAAAACAGCAAATGGCAAGAGCAGCCTGTGGTTTGAAAAAAGCTTAGATGTTCATACTTTCTCTATTCATAGAGGAAGGAGCACAGCAGTGCTCACAAGGAGCAGAATGGTGTCACTCCGTGTAAATTGGATAGAAAACATGTCTCAAGCACCTTTTCAGTGCAAGCTGGTCATAGAATGGCTGGTTGGAGATAAGCCAACACTGTTCTTTTGGACAGTTGGGTGCTGCTCCTATATGGACAGGAAGGGTCCCTGTAATGCTGCCCTTGCTCCAGCCTGCTGATGAGCAGCCACCTGGGCCCAGGAGGGCTTCACAAGGCTCCAGCAACAGCAGGAAAAGCTGTGCTTCTAGTGTGTAGTTCGGAGGGGTTGTACTCTCCTCTTCACTTTTGCACTTGCTGCAGACTGCTGCGGATGTTCCCTGCATTCTCTTTAATTGCTCACACACAACGGCCATGTCCAACCCATGGCTGTGGGCTGTATGTGACCTAGCACAGCTTGCAGTGTGACCACCCCCTGTCTTGCACCACCATGGTGGTGGCTTTGTCCCACTGAGGGGCCTGGTCCAGCAAGGGCATGCAACAATCACTCAGCAATGACCACACAGCAGTGCCCTGCTAACACTGTCTGGGCTGAGACCAAGACATGATGAGCACTGCAGTGCTAACTCAAGTTCAGGCAAATTATTTTATGCATTTTGATACACTGGCTAAATGCAGTCCTATGAACAGCAAAAAATATGCCACTGCGCTTTCCATTTTGATATAGGAATTTGAGAACAGGTTTCAAGATTGCAAATATATATATATATATTTGTATATATGCAGCTCCACTTTCAGACAACATAAATACATTTTCAAATGGAGTGTACATTTTCAAATGGAGTTGCAGTCATTCAACTCAAAAATCTGATGATGTCTTTTTAGCAGACTTTTATAAGCAAGAAGTAGCCTTCACTTCTCAGCCACACCTTATTCATGCCATTGCTTTTGGCAGTATGTACATTTGTGAGCAACTATTTTCAAGGATGAAATACAGGAAGACTAACAAGTCATCAAAAATATTTGACAAATACTTTGCAACCACTGCCATCAAAACCAGGGTGATGCTTTAGTTTCACAAAAACAAGGTCACATATCCCACTAGTTTTATGGGTTTCTTGCTCTTTTTTACTATTATAATTTAAATAAAATATGTTTTGTTGCTTATATATAAAAGCTATATTATATATTTTATGAGGGCTGCTCCACAAGTAACACCTCCTATTTTATTGTGTTGGCTCACAACATGAAAGGTAGATGTTGGTGGTAGAGCAGTAGATGTTGAACCTTCCCACCAATATTCCATTACAATTTGTTGTTGTGTGACAGATGGCAGCAGCAGAGCAGTCTGACACAATGGTGTCTGACATGGGTGTGTGTATGAAGGGGTGGAATTTAATTCCTCCATGCGTAAGAAAAGGGCACCCACTAACATTTGTCAATGCTTGTTGAATGTTGATGGAGATCAAACAGTGGATGTGAGCACAGTGAGGGAGGGGGCGGTGCGTTTCAGCAGTAGTGACACTGACAGTGGGTCATCTCTGCTGGTGCAGGTTTTGACAAGCACACCGTGCAGGCTCTTGTTCATTGCTGGTGAAAATGCATAGCTAATGGTGGTGAATATGTTGAAAAAGAGTATTTTGTAGCTAAGAATTTGTTCTACCAAAAAGTGTTATTGTGGTCTTTGTATTGGTCACTGTTACCATGGAAACAAACACGTGGCATTACTTTTGGAGCAACCCACATATATCCAGCCCAAGATAATTCCCTTTCAGTCAATGTGACCCAGGTAAGCCAAAAGTTGGACATGCATGAGAGATGGCATTCACAAGTTACTGTGCTACAGACAGACTGATGGGGCAGATCTACAGACACAGGCATGGAGGAGTCAAAAGGCCCTTGAAAACACAGTCATCAAGATTTTGTAGCCCTTTCTGTGCTTAAAGACAAACATCTGCAGAGAAATTCCTAGGCTGGAAGCCTTGGACTGTTAAATTCTTTGGAGGAGAGGCATACATTTTCCTTGCAGTTCAGAACTTTGCAGCACAGTGGAATTCCAACTCCAGTTAGATCTTATGAATGTTACTACAGTGAAAGCATTTACATCGTGATTTACACAGCAGTATTCTTGCCCACTTTTTTCAAAACAAAAGAAAATTAATGTAGCGATTTGGGGTGCATTTGTGATGAGGGAGGAGAAGTAAGGAATAAAGTGGCATACAAACATATGGTATAAATAACTGCTGGGAACCAACCTGCAAACTACTGCAAACAACATCATCAACAACTTATGGTCAATCACACTCCTTACATTAAACTCATTTCTAGGAACAAGTATTTGTAGTGCTGATCCATAACTTTAAAATGTCGCAGATTTACCCCTTTGTTAAATATTTCTCCTAGGAGTTATCATCACATTCGCATGACACGAAAAAATAACATATGACTTTATCTGGACATTATCCAATAACATACACAAGGAAAGTAGAATATTAGGTGTGAGAAATGCCTCTGTTAATACCATGCACTGCTCTTGCTGTGAGAAAATGTGGGATTTTTCATTTGTTCAGAATAATGTAAGATAAACCCGTGGCTATCCAAGATAGATTTCAGAGTGTACACTGAGTGCAGAGTATTCAGAAAGCAATAATATGGACAAGGATTGGAATAATAAGGGGATAAACTTAGAAGCTTTGTGAGATCCCATTTTCCTGTTTGCATCTCATGTGAGGTCACTCTGGGCACCCCAAGTGCCACTCATTCTATGGTATCATAGCAACAACCCTATCTCCTATGTGGAGGCCACTCCAGCCTTAGCGTCCAGTCTCAAATTTGTAAGATGAGGAAGAGGATGGAAGGCCTGATGGTTAACAAATCTGCTCAATGTGAAGGGGAGACATGAGCTGAATCATCAAGCATAAATAACCTGAGAAATCATTTCTGACAACATTAAACTTTAGGGGTAAATTCCTTCCAATCTAATTTATATATAATAAAAATGAAATAACTTTTATAACAATAACAATATATATTGGCAATTTAAATCAATTAGAATATTAAGATTCAAGTTATTCTTTTTCTCAAGTCTTTAACCTCCCGGTTGTTTTTTGTTTTGTTTCGTTTTTGTTTCTGGATAGTGAGAGATATTTATGCAACCCAGCTAATTTCTAATAAAGAACAAATATCATTCATGTTCAAGTAATAGGACAGTCTTACATTCTGTTGGCAGCACAGTTTTATTGTTACTACATTAATCTCTCTGGACCTAGCAGTCCTTACTACTCTGTAAATGTAGCCACTATGAAACAGGCATGGATCAGTCTTAGAGAAAGAAGCATTTACAATGTGAGATGCAAACTGATAGGAAGACACAAGTATCTGTTTCAAAGATAACTCCAAATGCCCATGATTGCATCTTCCTGTATAACTTCCAAAGAGGAGAGGCTCCCTCCTATGGTTAAATCGCGTAAAACTGTGAGCACTATCATGAACACAAATTCTTCAGATGTAAAGTCACTTGGCAGATATGCTTGTCAGCATGCCTCAAGAAAGAAAACTATTAGAATTTACACATTATGTAAGCAAGATGTATAGAAGCTGGGCCAGAATTTTCCCAACACCAAAAAACGATAATATCATATAAAAATAATGGTATTCATCTTAGTTTTCAGATGAAAGCTTACTGCTAACCACAAATGTTCAGACCTCCCCCTGACATTCTTTACAAAAGTGTTCAGTTATGCTTCTGTAGTTTTTCAATAGTTAAAATGGCATGCCAGTCTGAGGATGACCATGATTCTAGAGTAAATACTAGACAGAGAAAAATAATGGTGATACGCTGTATAAAATAATCAGCTACATTTTCAATCATATTGAGCCTGTCAATTTTATCTTTACATATGAAGCATAATACCAGAAATAACTGATTATATGATTTCACCCCTTTTTATGACTTATTCCTAGCTTTTATTTTTTGTTTTCTTAACACTCTAAAGCTAAGGCTCTGCAAATACAAATTTTGAATCAACGGACTGAAGGGTTCAGAAACAACAGTTCTACTTACATAAAAGAAATATCATCTATATCCTGAGCCCAATAGTGCCACTTGCCTAAAGACATGCCAAGAAAAGGAAAAAATGTTTAAGACAATATTCAGTTGTTCATTTTTGACTTGAAACAGATCGTGGTTTTTAAATTTCCCTTATTACAATTACAGCAAGAAAACGCTTTCACCAGCTCTCACTGGGCAGCTCAGTTTACTCTCAAGCCTCCCAGTCTTAAAATGAGTTGTCAAGAGTTCTTATTTCAATTGTTTTTATGGAAACAGTATTTATTATGTCTCAAAAAAAAAAAGATCATGGAGAATCTGACTAGAGAAATAACACTGTTTCCTAAAAATTAATCATGCACTGTTTTGCATTAAAAAAAATTAAAAATCACAGTGACTAAAATGTTTTCCTTAGTTCACATTTTCCATTTTAGGAAGCTCTAATCTCAGTTTTGCATTTGTTTTACTTCACTGTTAATACCTGGGAGTACAACAGAATCTGACACTGAGTACCATAATCAACCACTTGACTGATACAATTTTACTGTGGTACACTCGACACCTGCACTAGCATAGTTTTGATTAATGGACTTCAACAAATGTTTATATCACTACCAGGAGAGTTTATTAATGCAAATAAAAAATTCTACCAGATAGATCATCGTTTGTGGCACGATCATGTATTAAGAAATCCCTTTTGTCTTACATAGCAGAGAATTTACAAGACTATGTCCCTCATTGAAAACAAAAGGACAGGTTTAAATTTCGTATTAATATTCAATAAATCTGCACATAAGCTTCATATTTGATCTTCATTTTGAAACACTAACAACCATTAGGTTTTCTGAATGCATTAAGTGTCTGCTCCAACTCCCACTGAAACCAGAAAGATCATAGGTCAGTACCTGGTGGCTTCCAGGTACTTCCCTGGAAAGTACATTGAACCATGAAGAGATGGCTTAAGAGCTTTTTCCAGATCTTCCATGGTCTCCAACATGTTTCCTCAATTGGTCAGCTAGTACTGGATCAGGAGCTGGCCTAGAGCTAGCATGTAAAGGGAAAGTTTAATTCAAGTACCTAATGCCAGCTGGCTTTTAATCAGATTTTTTTTAACCTCAGCTTGTCGCTGTATCAACAGCTGGCCTTCAGGTAAGGTTTGAAAACTGTAAAACCAACTAGAACATCTGGGGTCTGTACAGGAAGAGCATCACACATTTTCAGGCAGTTTTGATGAAACCCAGCTGTAACAGAACGAGTGGTCCCCTCTGCTTAACAAGGGTAAAGACTGGAGCACAGTGTTCCAGTTACAGGCTCTCCAGTTCAAGAGAGACACGAACACACCAGAGAGAGTCCAATGTAGGATTTGAAAGATGATTAAGGAGGGTGGAACATCTCTCATATAAGGAAAGGCTGTGCGAGTTGATCATGAAGGCTTCAGCCAAGAGAAAACCATCTCATTAATGTCTGTAAATACCCAAAGGGAGGGTGACTAGCGACAGGACAAGAGGCAATGGGCACAATCTAGAACAAAAGGGGTTCCCTCTGAACATTAGGAAGCATTTCATTAATGATGATGGAGCACTGGCACAGGCTGCCCAGAGTGTGTGAAGCCTCCTCCCTTAGAAAATTCCAAAAGCTGCATGATGTGGGCCTGGACACCCTGCTCTGCTCTGGGTGGCTCTGCTTGAGCAGGGGATTGCACCAGATGGCCTCCAGTGATCCCTTCCAACCTCAACCATTCCGTGATTTGGTGATTAAAAAAAAAGATTTTAAAATATCCATCATTCAGAATGAATCCTCTGATAGAAACTGGCACACATAAAAAAAACCTCATGATTTCATACTGTAGTTTACATTTATTTACACTTGCAAACATTTTGTTAGGAGAATCATCATAAGAAGAGTATACCTTTAAAGAACATGAACAATAAAACACATCCCTTGAGAGGAATGGGCTTTAAAACTTAATCACCACCAGGAGCCAGGGCACCTCATATTTCATATGTAGCATATAAAATAACTTTGCATATCGTTTCCCTCCATTTACTCTGACATTTCTCTGTTAAATTATTTAAAAATGCTCTCCTATTTAAAGCTCAGGATAAGCTACAGTTTTATTAAGTTAAAGAATAATATATTGCCACTAATAAAAATATAATTCTAGCCAATTGTACAAGTTCCAGTGTGACTGTTACTCCCTGTTCCTTATTTCTAGCAGTATGGTTAGCATAATCAAACAATTGGCAAATGTTTATATCATATCTGCGAGCTGTCAAGGTACATCCCAGCCCTTCTTTCCTCCCTTTTCTGGCCCTAGGATGTGCAGACATCCATTGACAGAGTGATAAAGACATTACTGTTACCAAGATGCAAGCTCTGAGTGACCAAGAGCCTATGGGGAGTACCAGCTTATGGGGAGGTTAACGCCATCAGCATCAATACTAAGAGCTGCTTTGCAAGGATGTGGTGATATTCATCGTGGAAAAAGGAAAGGTGACAGCACAGGGAGCACTGTCTGTAAAATCAGGCAGCTCCAAGCCCTTAAGCAGGGCTTATTAGTAAAAACAGTTCCACTGAATGCAGCCAGTTTACTTGAGTGAATATAGTCCAATCAGACAAGAAACTTTCAAGTTTTACAAAATACTGTTACCAAATAATTCAGACATTCCAGCTTTTTGCTGATGATCACTGAATCATAGAATCATCAAGGTTGGAAAAGACCTCCAAGATCATCCAGTCCAGTTGTCTACCTATCATCAATAAAAAATGTCCTTTAGTACAACATCTAAACATTTCTTGTACACCTCGAGGGACAGTGAATCTACTGTCTCCCTGGGCAGCTTGTTCCAGTGCCTGACCACTCTTTCTGAGAAGAATTTTTTCCTAATATCCAACCTGAACCTCCCTTAATGCAACTTGAGTCCATCCCTTCTTGTCCTATTGCTAGTTACAAACATTTATTTTTTCTCTGCAGATGTGAACTTACATATCCACACATATATATGTGCACAAATGCATGTGTATTCACATCACTGAAATTACACTCTAAATCCCAGCATAAGTGTCCTTTTATTTTGCTTTTAATTGCCAGATAAGCTTGACAGCATGCTTCTATTTTTCTTCCCTCAGAGATCTCAGTGAGTTTTTAAAACAAGCGAAGTCTTGAATATGCACTCTATTTAAATAAGAATGGGAATGAATATTCTCTTTGGTGGCAGCACTGCCTCCAGAGACAAATGTTTTTTCCCATTACCATTTCTGTTGTCAAAATCCGCGCTCTGAGCCCAGCATCTAGGCTGGGAGCACCGAGCCCATTTCAGCAGCACTGGCAGGGGTCACACTCCCCGAGCTGGGGGTCAGCCCCATGGTCTGAGAGCAGGGGGCCAGGGAGTCGGCCAGCGATCCCACACACCACGCTTTGTGCTCGGGGGCTGGAAGTCAGCCCTGCTTATGCTGGATCACGGAGTGAGCCAATCCTGCGTGCCTGACGGCCAGCGGTCAGCTTATATTGCAGGGATGCTTTCATATGGGCAACCCTTTTTCTCTACCTATTTCTATCACTTGAATGGCGACTGTGACAACAGTAATGGTTCAACATTTTGGTGCCCTGATAACCACATTTTCAAAGACTGCTGGGGAGAAGAAACATAATCACCAATACCTTGCCATTAACACAAGGTTAAATCTCATAATGTGTGACAGTGTTTCTTACAAAGAAGCAGTCTGCCACAGAGGAATAGTCATTGTGGAGAGGAAGACTAGATATGAAAACACCATTTCAAAGTTTGCACTTCACTTCTATTGCTGTTGTGTGCTTCTACAGTGACCTTAGGTAATCCCGAGCTCCCTGTTCTTTCCTTGCTTGCCTTTAAAACAGAGATATTGCTTCCTCAAAAGATAAGCATTGTTAGGAAAAAGCCATTAAACATTATGAAACATCCAGTTATTCTGTGGAGGACTACTGCAAAAAAGTCTTCAAGTCTATAAATAAAAAAATATATCAGAGAAGAAGGTCTATAGCCCACAGCTTTATCTTCATACACACACACACGCACACACAAACAAACATGTATCTATTTAAAGAAAATAATCATGAAGTTACCATCCCTATTTTTGGTATTATAAGAAATAAACTTGTGAGTAGACTTGTTGCCAGTCTTTAGAGTCACTTAGCATTTTTATTGTCCTAGCAGGGAAGTTAATAGTATCTTTCAGAAATTATTTATACACTACTTGTCAAGGAAAGTATAAAGAAAAGCTGTTCATCAGTGTGTTCCTTTTACTACTGATGTTTTTACAGAATGAATAAAAATAACCATAAATCAGAAGAGAGATTTATACAATTTAGAAATTACCTAGTCATTTTGCCTATAAGGAATTTCACTTTCTAAGCCATTCACTTACAGTTTAATAAAACATTCAAATAATATTCAATAAGTCATATTATCTCCTTTCCAGTAACAGAGAAAACAGATGAGCTGGACATGCAATTGCTGTACTGGTAATGTCTGATCTTTTGCAACATGCCAGATGCTAAAGTAACTCAACAAAAGACGGGTGGGCCACTAGGAACTACTGGCACAGAAGTACTGGTAGCTTCTTGAGAAGACCATGTACACACTGTCATACTGCAAAGAAAAGTTTACAAGGACTAAAAGGTCACCCTAAGAACATTTCTGAGAACCAACAGATTAAAAAAAAACAACAACAACAACAAAACAGCTATGAAAACTTTATTGCATTCAGAGTGGACAAAGTAGGTACATGCTGTAGTCACCAAGATGCTTCTGCATGCATAGACACAGCAGTGTTAGCTTAGTTGCAACACTTCCAGTATTCAGCTAGTTGCTGATCTGCGATGCAAAATTCTGCAGTGCTCAGTTACCAAACTTTTGAATATGGTGCTGTTCCTCACTCCTGTGCCAATTAGCTGTAGGTCTTCTAGCATTCAACCCTCAGTTTATACCCAAATCTGAGAAAAAATAATAGACTGTTCTTTCCCTTTCTTCTCCTTCTCCATTCTCCCTTAAGGGCCAACACCTCCACAGCCACAGTATATTTGTTATGTCAAAATTTCCAATAAGTAGACATTTTAAGTTATACACTGCAGCAGGGATTTAGGCTAAATACTGTAAGACTGTAAATCCTTACATCCTCAGTTTTAGTCTGTGAAAGACAATCATCTACTATGCTGGTACAGTGCCTAGAATAATGTACTTTTCAAGTACAAAATAATATTAAAATAATAGTGTATAATGTGGTATAATATGAGGAATAATAAAAATTCAGATCTAAAATAAGGACCAGAATTCACATTGAGATGTGTAATAGAAGTAGATCCTTCCATGTGATCCATATGATGGATAGACAAGCCACAATCCATCATATTTGAATGGTCATGGCAGTCTGGTGAAGTTCCCACTGACTGGAAAAGGGGAAACATAACTCCAATTTTAAAGAAGGAAAAAAAGAAGGTACAGGGAACTACAGGCCAGTCAGTTCCACCTTTGTGCTTGGCAAGATCATGGCGCAGATCCTCCTGAAGGCCCTACTAAGCACATGGAAAACAAAGATGAGGTGACTGATAGTAACCAACATGGCTTCACCAATGGCAAATCATGCCTGACAAACTTGGTGGCCTTTTATAATGTTACAGCTTCAGTGGATAAAGGAAGAGCAACTGATGTCATCTACCTGGACTTGTGCAAAGCATTTGACACTGTTCCGCATGACATCCTGGTCACCAAATTGGAGAAAAATGGATTTGATGGATGGACCACTTGTTGAATAAAGAATTGGATGGATGGTCACACTCAGAGAGTTGCTGTCAACAGCTCAGTGTCTAAGTGGAGATCAGAGACGAGTGGCAATCTTAGGGAGCAGTGTTGGGACCGGTGTCATTTAACATCTCCACAGGTGACATGGGCAGTGGGATCAAGTGTGCACCTCAGCAAGTTTACAAACAACACCAAGTTGTGCGGTGGAGTTGACAAACTAGAGGAAAAGGATGACATCGAGACAGACCTGGACAGGCTTGAGAGTTGGGCCCCTGCCAACCTCATGATGTTCAACAAGACCAAGTGCAAGGTCCTGCAGTTCTGCACCTGGGTCAGGGCACAGGTACAGGTTGGATGGAGAATTGCTTGAGAGCAGCCCTGAGGAGAAGGATTTGAGAGTGTCGGTTGATGAAAGATTTAACATGAGCTGGCAACATGCACTTGTAGCCCAGGAGGCCAACTGCATCCTGTGCTGCATCAAAAGAAACATGACCAGCATGTCAAGGGAGGTGATTCTGTCCCTCTACTGTTCTCATGAGACCCTGCCTGGAGTACTGTGTCCTGTTCTGAATACCCTAACACATGAAGGACATGGAATTGTTGGAGTGGGTCCAAGGGGAGGGTCACAAAGATGATCAGAGGGCTGGGTCACCTCCCCTATGAGAACAGGATGAGAGATCTGATGTTCTTCAGACTGGAGAAGAGAAGGTTCCGTGGAGACTTTTAGTGGCCTGCCAGTACCTGAAGGGAGTCTACAGGAAAGGTGGGGAGGGACTTTATAAGGGCATTTAGCAACAGGATGAGGGGAAATAGTTTTAAACTGGAAGAGGGTAAATTTAAACTAGATATTAGGAAGAAATTCTTTACTGTGAGGGTGGTAAGACACTGGAGCAGGTTGCCCAGTGAGGTAGCGTATGCCCCTTCCCTGGAAGCATTCAAGGCCAGGCTGGATGGGGCTTTGAGCAACTTGGTCTAGAGTGAGGTGTCCCCACCTATAGCAGGGGGTTGGAACTAAATGGTCTTAAAGGTCCCTTCCAACACAAACCATTCTATGAGTTTATGTTGCAAAAACAGAAGCACTGGAAAGACATGTAACTACTACTCCTACAAGCTTTACGTTGCTGACAGTGACTGCAATGAAAAAAAGGGGCAGTAAATTCAATCCATACACTCAACAGATAAATCAAATAGTATTATACGAAGCGTGGGTGATTTGGGGTGGTGAGAGGGGAGCCAGTACACAATGTCTGCTTTTCCCAAAGCACTGGCAGTCAATGAAATGAAAAAAACAAAACAAAACAAAACAAAAAAAACCCTTAACTAGAAGAGATCATCTTTGGACAAATAGTAACTCTTGTGCATAGAAAGAATCACATATTTGGAAACTAACTACATTTCATCAGGAAATTATCATTCCAAACGACTTATTAAAAAAGATAATCTTTTTAGAAGGTACTCAGCTTATGGTTTTGAATCCAAGTCTCCTCATTTGAAGTGACTCTCATAAGGAGGTGAATCTTGGTGGGTCAGTTATTTTTGTTTGTTTGCTTTATTTTTTTCCCTTTTTAGGTAACAGCCTTAAAATGCCTTTTTTTTTTTTTTTTAATGGGATGGGAAAATTGTTTCCTGACCAACTCTCATGGTGAGTGGCTTGCAAATGATAGCAAGACATGGAACACAAACAGCTGGATTCAATCTCTGCACTTAGTAAATACATGAAATGTGGCTGTGGATGTACCAGACACTTAAAGCACCAGCAAAGAGAGTTCTTCCAGACTCCAGGCCAGACATCTGGCACTAACAGAGTTATGGGAGTATAAGAGCACATGGCACATCACACACCCAATTAACAGACAGATAAATTAATCACACTGTAATTAACAGGGATGTGTAACGATCTGTGTTTCAGTCTTTAAAGGTACATATTCTGATGTAAAAAGATACAGCAAATCCCTGAACTGTTCTACTGAGATACTGGTACCTGACAGAAAATAAAACCATAGGCACTGCCACACCTATCTGAAAATACAAATACGTACTTCTATAGTACAGCTGCTTTTAGGAGGGACATTACCTCACACTTTTCTGTAGCAGCATGTGTTAAAGTAGAAAATCATTACATGCAGAAGAAACATCTCCCACAGGAAAATAGACAGATTCAACTCAAAAATATATTTTTCCCCTCCTGACATCTTGCTTTCCAAAATCCATTAATTTAAGTAAAAATTATATATGTCCAACTACATTACAGAAGTTGTTAGGATAAGTATTTTCACATCATCAAATAATAGAACAGTATTTTCAAAACCATACATATTTTTTTCCCTGATGGTGTTATCAAACTCAGAAGATTCCAGTCTGAATTAAAGATCTAAAAGTGAATGAAATTTAAATAGAAAAAGAAATGTATGACAAATCTTGACAAATTTGCTAATTCATATACTAATTGTATTAATGGATCTTGTATGCACAGGGCAGAAATTATGTTATCTGAATGGTTTTTGTAAGCTTACTTAAATAAGGTTCTTTATATTATGTCATCATTTAGCATTCAACAATAATATGGACTAAAATGAATAGTAAAAACCCCCAAACCTTAACTGATTTTCATGTAGATTTGTAGCTTATGATATGACTAAAGAAAGGATTGGTTAGATTACGTACAAAGTTCCTTCCAACTTGAATTGTACTATGATCTATGAGCAGATTTATCTAAGCCTCAAGTCTCTGAAGTCTACCAAACAGTCAGCTCTAGTCAACTGAACAGAGAAGTTGTGCACAATTTAACAAAGAAACAGCGTAATTTCTGCAGCAATGAAACACTACATTGGCCCCACAACTGTCTTCAGTACTGCAGCTCCCAGGTGTGAGCTGCACAATAGAAGCAACAGCCTGGCACATTGATTACTCCATGCACAGGAGTTATTACTCTTCACAGCCACTCCTTCTGACACAGAGAAAAACCACAGACTCTTTCAGAAACAGTGTAATCACAGCAGGGGTAGAAACCTATCAGTAAATTGGGGAATGTGTGATCAGAACATGCTACTGTAGGTTTGGAGGACCCCAAATGACTTGTAGAACAGATTTCTTGATGCAGGAAGGACTTTATATGACTGGTCTAGCCAGATCTGTTTTCACTTAAATGTGGAAAATTGACATCTAAGAATAGGAATTAATAAACTAATTTAACAAGATCCACAAAACCTTTCCAGCAAATGAGAAAAGGCTTTATAATTGGAAAGTAACTGCTTCCTGTTTGAATAATGCAAGTCTATATAGAGCAGTTTAATGAAGTCCAAAGCAAGGATACAGTAGGTTTTTGTCTTCCAATGTTGCAACAGAATGCATTCTGAAGAGAAATTCCCCTTTATGCCAGGAAAAAAAAAGCAGGAAAGTGATGCCTCAATCAAGGATGGTTCTTCCAGCTGCTTTATGTGAGCTTATCTTCTCAGAATTCCTCTCCTATGCCCAGCTAAATAGTAAAGTATGAAGAAATATGAAGAACTAAAAACTGTTAATAGAATCATATCAGCCCTTATTTGATCCTTATGTATGCAACACACTTGAGAAAATAAAGCAATGTGATGCTATAATTGCAACAGGTTTGCTAAACTAAACAAAAGTTGAATAAAACATAAACAGAGCCTGCAGGCACAGAGACTCGATTGAACCCCCTCTCCTGCACAGTTAACGTTCTTCACTAATCCTCATCGTGGTCCTATAGTCTGAATCTATACCTCACTTGAAACATACTCTGCTTTACTGCTTCTTTGCCCCTCCCTTTGCTAGATAAAGGGAAGGAAAAATGCAAACAGAAAGTGAGAGAGGATGTATTGAGGCATGCTGCAGAGTGGGGAACAGAGAACAATCTCTCTGACAAATTTGCTCATAGCAGATGAAAGGTAGAGTTCAAATGAATTATGGAGGTCATTTCCTTACAAGCACAGTTAGTGTATTTTTCACATCTCACACAAATCTATCATGTATTATTAAGGGAGATGACTTTTATAACATTTATTTGAGCATGGTAACAAATGATATCTCATATTTTGCATTCAGTTCCTTACTTTAAACAGCATTTTCATGTGGCTTTAGAGGATACTCACCACAGAAAGTAATTAACCAATTCCCTGTTCTCTGGAGAATGAGGTGCTAGAAGAGTACACATGCTATATCGTCCTGTGTACATAGTCTGCAGGTCGTCACCCTACTTTCCTATTAACAGTACAGTACCTGCCTAAAGCAGAAAGTATGCTACAGAAAGACCTCTAATTATGTACTCCATACTAAAGCCTTAAAAATATACTGAATCAACGTGCTGAAGTTCTGGTCCAAAGAGAAGCACCATTTTGCTGGAGAAATGTGTACAGATGGTACAGTGTCCACCCTACACTGTTACATCCCTGACATACACTAAAGTTGAAAATACAGTAAACAAGAAAGAGAAGAGAAGAGAGGAGAAGAGAGGAGAAGAGAGGAGAAGAGAGGAGAAGAGAGGAGAAGAGAGGAGAAGAGAAGAGAAGAGAAGAGAAGAGAAGAGAAGAGAAGAGAAGAGAAGAGAAGAGAAGAGAAGAGAAGAGAAGAGAAGAGAACAGAAGAGAAGAGAGGAGAAGAGAAGAGAAGAGAAGAGAAGAGAAGAGAAGAGAAGAGAAGAGAAGAGAAGAGAAGAGAAGAGAAGAGAAGAGAAGAGAAGAGAAGAGAAGAAAAAAGAAAGAAAAAGGAAAGAAAAAGGAAAGAAAAAGGAAAGAAAAAAGAAAGAAAAAAGAAAGAAAAAAGAAGAAGTCTAATTCCACAAAACAGGCTAAGGTATCTCTGTTAATACAAAGTGTCAGTTGCCTTCCTTTGTCTTAAGAATAACAGAAATCATTCAGTTGATTCCTGGGAGCCAGAATAACAACCCTGTACTTTATATCCAACCCACATAATTTCAGATATACTGTTTTGTGGCTGCATTACAAATGTCAAGCATCTGTAGCTCCACCCAATTAACAAACGCTGCCAAGTACTTAACTGTGTTCATGTATGAAAGACGACCTTTTAAGTTCATATCTGAAGGGAAGATTTCAGTGTACAGAAGTAATGACTTCATAGAAATGAAAGAAATAATATGATGTACAAAATAGCAGCTCAGAAAAAGAAGGACATATATCTGACTGTTACAAAATTTAAAGCAGACATTTAACAGTCTTGACTTTGGATTGTACCTGTAATATTCCCTAGTTTGATGATGATGTACACACGGTACTATTTGTCATAATATTTGATAGACACCAAGAAGAGGGAACACTGCAGGACAGCAAAGCACCATTGCTATTGCTTCAATTTTACATTAAATTCCAGGTATTTTTCTCTAAAAGAACATGCAAGTCCTAAAAATTGTGTTGAAAAGTAGGAGTAAGGGACATCTACATAGTTCTTAAACTCTCCTGAGTACTTAAATGCTTAATAGGAAAGGAAGGCTACCATCTTCTTTAAGTTTCTAATCATACTTTCAGAGCTGAGCTATACACAGAGAGTGAAGTCTGAAGATGCTGGCAGTATTTATGTATTAAACTACATTCCACGTAGTTTAAAACTTGAAGAATTTCAGCAGAAAGTCTCTTTTTAGTGCCTAGAAAGATGACAGTATTGAAACACTTCCCTCCTACTAGTTAAGTGCAGAAGGTGGAAGGCATACTTTTAGTAAGATAACTGTAAGAGCCCCAGAGTAGTTTTGAAAAAAAGAAAAAAAAAAGAAAAAAAAAAGAAAAAAAAGAACAAAACCAATTCTATTAATAATGAAAGCCTACTTGTCTGACTGAGCTCTCTGTCACAGCCTTTGTTGCTTATATAAGCAATGCCAACCAATCCTAATGGTAGCTGATATCTGAAGGACCTTTTGTCATACTCAAATACCCCCACACTTTTTAAATACACACATACTTATTACTGTTAAAATGAACCAGCAATCATAGGATCAGACACATCCTGGACAGACAACAGTAAAATATAATTGCAGTCATTGTTAAAATACCCAACTGAAGTAAGTTAATATACTGCCTCTCAATACTCAACAATTGTTCATCTGAGACATAATTCCGAAGTATCATATGACACCAAGCAAAGCAAACCAAGATCTGCAGATTCTTTAAAAAAGCAATAATCAAGGATACAAGCCAGGACAAAATTGGATTTTCTGAGAAGGAAAAAGTTTTGTGGTCAAGACACATGATTTACAGCCGGCAAATCTGACTTTTATTCCCAGAACTGCCACAGACTCTTTGCCTCTCTAAAAATGCCTTTCTGAAGTTGTAACTGCAGAAAGAAATTTTTTTTAAAGGTTACATTAAGAAGAATTCTTTGGTACTCTAAATACCATTGTGGATATTTGCTCAAAGTGGTGAGTTCCCTGGTAGCCGTGGTTTTCTGTGTTAGCCTAATGCATGGCAATTGAGCCTGTTGGCTCTCTGCTGCAAGCTTTTGTACATCCAGCAGGTACCCAGAAAAACAGAGACATTAGGTGTGTATAAATATGCAGTCAGACACATGGGTAAGAAGCTAGCAATGGTACTAGGTGCTTAAAATCACAAATGAAATTTCTCATCATCACTGAAATGGATGTAGCCTGGTTTTACAAACCTGTGTACCCAATCAGGCATAGCAGTGTATCTGCCACAGCCCAGCTGCAAGAGTAGCTCTGATGCTAACCAGCAATCCTGCTTCAGTCTTGTTTTTTCTCAGTCAAAGCTATTATTATTATTTTTTTAAAACTAATATATTTCAGGAAGGTATAGCTTTATGAGTAGTCATTTACCACTGAAAATACTACACTTTGAAAAAGCCCCAGGTGCTAACAGGTATGAGGTAAGAGTTGAACTCCTAGAGAGTCCACGCTTTCTACAAATGAAACTTGTTCTACATTTTTCAGTAATAAATGGGTTAGCACATGCTTGTATGAAGCTTCACCTTGTGGAGAAAAGACAAAATGTTTTGTGCCAAATGTGATGTCAGGCCCCCACTGTGGAACTAAATCTCTAGGAGCTTTCACTCATCTGCTAGATGACCTCTTATTCACTGGATCTTAGAAATCTTTCTCATTTTCAAAGCAGTCCTGGAAGTTATTAACTTCCATTTCTCCAGCCTTTAAAAACTAAACTTTGCTAAAATTCTAACTGAATTATTTGCAGTAATGATAAATAGTCTCTTCCTTTAATCTACCGAATTTCCTTTCTCTCTTTTTTTTGGCTGAGCAGTGAGTATCATTTGGAAGAGGAACACTTTTCAATGTTTCCACCGTGCACCAATCACTGTTGCCAAAGAGAGAAACACAAAGAAAGAGAGCGAGTGCTGCTCCTCTCCAGCTGTCATGACAATAAGTTTAGGATTACAGGGATAAGATAACTGTATCTTATTTAAGAACCAATGTAGCTTTTGTATCCGCTTCAGGAAAAAGATAAAATCCTCGACGGAATGCATTCTACAGCACATACAAGCTTGGGTTTCAGTGAAATTAATTAAGAAATATCCTCCATTGTAAACAGCTAATGATCACAATGAATATGTCAGTATTGTTTGTCCAAAAAACAGTCCTTGATTTGCAGGATTGCATTTCAGTGTTCAGCTTCATTGTAAGGCCAGTGCGTACATATAAGCCGTGGCTTGGCTGAAGATAAACAGGAAGGTTCTGTGATGTTAAAATCTAACAGACTTTGGAAATTAAGCAGAATGAACATCTTTCACAGTGAGCTAAACAGATGCCAGCGGGCACCTCTCTAAAAAGAGGTTCTACCTCTCTCTACAAAGAGATCCTTTTGGCCAAGAGAAAACAATTACAATTAAAAAATCATTACATTTTCCTTCAAATAATGCATAAATATCTGCAGATAGAGCACTGTACTTAATGAGAAGAAAAAGAAGCTGCCACAATGCCAAAATTTCCAGTGTTCTGTCACATGTTCTTATTTAGAGTGTGCACAGCTCTGAAATGATTTAATTAAAGCGAGAATGATAACAATCCCATGCAATCCTCAAGGAAAAGATCAGGAGAGAAGAAAAGGAAAGACTTTGTTCTCTGATGAAGACTATGAATAAGTGCAAATTAATGTGCCACTGAAACAGCTGCGAGTTATCAGAGTATCACTTTGCTCTAAGCCTGTGCTCCTTATGCTTGAAAGAAACAAACTTATTGAAACATGAAAAAGGTGAATTCACCATTAGATCCTCATTTCACTTTAAATCAAGTGATGGGGGATAATGTCTGACACAAATTACCCTGATTTAAACTGGCTGTGATAGCTGTGTACATTTTGGCTGAAAACTGAATGCCTTGCAACGAAGAAGGGATTTCTAAAATATTACTTTTTCTAAAAAAAGAAAAAAAAAATGTGATAAGAAAAATGACACAGTGTAAATTGATGTAATTCATAAATATATTCACTAGAACATTTCTGATTCATTTCATTTTATTTGTAGTAAGCTGGTTACTTATCACCTTGTATTATTACAGCTGAGAATATTTCTCTTAGATGTCATTTGGGCAATATGCTGAATGCTTGTCGTTGTGAGAAGTTTTTCCAGAATAAAACCAACAGCAGCTCCCAGAGCTGATAAAAACACGATCGCTTCATGCTCACAGGTTCAAAGGCTTAAACACGATTTACAGATGAAGTTTTCTCTCTGTTCCCTCGATTATTTTCCAGAAATGGTTTTCTTCACACTGTCAGTTAATAAACGGGTTCTTCAGAATATTTGTAGAAAACACCAGTGTGCATAAAGAATAGAAGGTTGATAGCAGAAAGACAGTTTTCAGCTTTTGTGTATCTACAGAAAGCATTCAGTGTTGAACAGTTTAAAGCAGATGAGACATAGCAGCAGTTTAGCCAACCATGTGAGAAGGTCTTATATTTTTCCAGCTGGTCACTATAGCATGTAGCATCACTGCCTCAATGTATTTTCTTTCTGTACACTTTTTACTGTCTTCTAAATCAGTACAGCAGAAATACTGTACATGATTTGAGGTGAATGCTGCCTTCCCATCTGCAATCACAGAGCACCACAGCATTAAATGTTCCATTCTCTCAAGTGTGCCAAACAGAAGCATCACAGCTTTCAGACACTGCAACAAATCAGCTGGATGGACATTTTGGGTGCTTCATCATGCAGCTGCAAAGAGAAGTCATTATGTTCAAGTTCATTCAAAATTCTGTCATGAACAGAATGCTCATAAATCCCTGGTAGAATTTCAGATGGTAACACGGTAGCAGGGCGCAGCTCAACTCCGGTGAAAGCAGTGAGATAAGACATTCATCATTCACTTTCCTGGAATCATAAATAAGACCAAGAATTGGGCAAAATCAGATGAGGTTGTAAGATGTTTTGTCAGTCAAGTTTCGATGGCTGGCTTCCAGGCTTTAGTTCAGATGAAATCCCCCTGACTTAGGGGACATGTATATCAACCGAATGTTTCTAGTTCAGTATTGCTTTCTATTCCAAAGCACACAACAAGCCACTACAGATGTTAAAAATTTCCAGCATTTCATGCAGTTCATGCTCCTCTGAATTCTTTATTGTGGAAGATCCTAGACACACTATTTAGTATTTTTGGTTTTGCTCTACAGGAAATACAGACATTAAATAGAAAGAAGATTTTTAAACATCTGTAGCTCTCCAGAGAGTTTACATTTTATTTACCAATTTCCTGAGCCAATGGGGTTGTTTTGTCTTTGTAAATTAAATGCCAGTGGATATTTAGTTGAATAATCATCCTTTGTCATTTTTTTTTTCCCGTTGTTTAAAATCAGTATATGCAACTGCTCTAGTTAAACTGGAATCATACTCCAAATGGTCAGGATACACTTTTAGTCTTGAAGTCTGCTCCATTCATAATTAAATAAATGGAAGTCTTAGCAGAAACCTCAGTGGCAGCTGGTCTGAGCCTGTGATACACACACTAATGGCTTTCTTTAAGTAGTGCCAAAGACAATTAATCATTTATTTCAGATTCAGTTAGATTATTTGTAACACTGCATTATTTTGAAAGCATATATGCACTAAGATAGAGTAAGAAATTAAAAATATATATATAGTTCAGTAGTCTAAAAGCATGTGTTTGAGATCAGTTCCATTCTCTACTGTCAGTGTGGCATTAAGTAACTTGCTTTAGTCCCATGTCACATTCTATACTTTGTGCAAATACGATGGGGCAACATTTCTACGGAGAAATGAAAGCAGATGTGGACCTACACAAGAAGTTACCTTCCAAATACTATCATGGTATTCATATGTTCTTTGGATGAAAAGAAGTAAATGCTTCAAGAGAAACTTATCTTCATAACACAAAAGTTCTTGGAGCTGTAGCAACTCCAAGGTTGCTACACTGGAACGAAGAGACATTATCAGTATGAACCGTTCAGGAATAATTATAAATTTCATTCATCTTTGCATAATAGATGGAAAACACTAGTCAATTTCATAAGTTGCTAATACAGAATACAGCCAGAAATTGAAATTAAGGGAAACATCAGATAAATATGCTGTCTCTGCAGGAGACAGAGGTGTGGGGCAACTGTGTTATTCTATGGCACCATCTATCAAATACCAGCCTTTTTAGTAGTGTGTGAAAAGGTACTAGCATTAGGAAAAGAAAATTAATATCAGTTTGTGAATACTGCTATATTCCATTTGAAGAAAAAGATACAGATTTTCAACTGGAGATCTTGGCATTTGTACAAGGATAGACCTTTAAGTCTGATTTTTTGGTTACTTTGCTCTTTTAGGAGGAAGGCAAAAAGGGAAGAACGAGAAAACCTATGAACAGTTAAGCATAAATGTAGCTGACCCTCAGTAAATGTGAAAAATGAAGGAAGAAGTCCTGGGCCCAGCAGTGCATTCACAATCTCCCAGAAAGAAAAGAAATTGAACTGCAAAAGTTATTCACTACTCAAAAGTAAGGAGAAAGAAGGCAAAGCAGAATGTCTTTCTGTTATCTTGTAGCCAATAAGCAGTGTAAGCAATTTTCTCTAAGACTTACACCTTAGAATGTAGGAATACAGATAATGTAGAATTTACAGAATCATGAGTTTTCCCTTGTGAATCCAGCCCTTAAATCCACAAAAACGTCGTTGCATTTTAGCCCTATTGGAATTCTAAAAAAGTCAAATACTGAAGTACTTACTGAGTTGAGGTTTTTCTCAAAGGAAAATAAACCCGAAATGAAAAATGTTTCAAGTTTGAGGAAAAATGAGAAGCACTTCATTAGTCTGCTCTGAAGTACTATTGGGACTACACAAACAAGGATTCCTCAGAGAACCAGTCTGTAAACACTCAAATGTCCTTAGGATGTCAGGGGCCTCTGCCCCTCTAAGAACATTATGGATAGTAGCAAACTGGTACTTAACCTTCCTGCTACAATTTACTAAATTAGATTTATGAGATTTGGAGCTGGTCTGAGTCTTCTTTTCATACATTTCCATAGCCCCGCTACTCTATCCTGGCTCACAATTGCATTTCTGTCTATAGGAGGTTAATATCAATTATTAACATATAAATATCTGAATATTAAAACCTAACAATTTTTACATTTTGAATGTGTGCAAGAAGCTGAAATCCCATCCCTTTTCACTGCACGTTTTAACCAAGGAAGAGACAGAATCTTACAATGTTTATAAACTATTTCATTTTAAATGAGCCTGTGTGGACTACAGTTTTTCAAAAAGAAACTTGCATATATTACCAGTTAAGTGTAGATGTTAATTCTAGAGTTTTTACATTAGCCCTCTGCTTCCTCTACCTCTAGCCATGGAGCTCAAACCATCTGCAAATGTCTTATTTCAGCTACTTGTCAGTGCCTGCTCACTTGTTCAAAATCAGCAGAACAGGCTCCTGGGTCAACAAATAACAAAGGTAACTTCTTTTTTTCCTACAATTCCTGACCCTATCCTGCATTCCTAAAATACAATGGGGATTTCAGCCACTCAAATCTTCTTATTGGCACAAAGAATGAAAAAGCAACATGCTGTCAGCATGTTTTTCTCTCTGTTTGAACTCAGCGATTCAATCACTTTCAGGAAATTCTCCAAAGTGATGAGCTTAAAAACAGGGGGTTGATTCTCTTGTCTCTCGCTTACAGAGAACTTAAATGGAGCAGAAATGTTATTAGTATTAATATATTTTCAGGTGAAGAGCAAGCAGGGGTTCCTGGGAGAGCGCTGAGCTCTACCAGCAGTTAAAAAGCTGGTGCCTGAAGGTGATTTCTCATATTTTACCCCCTCCAGACACACTGCCCCACACACACCCTCAGCCTGGGTGCCTCTCCCTGCTGCTGCCTGGGGCAGGGAAGGGATGCTGTGGGATGCCTCCACGTCCCTCCCTCCCGCCTGCTCCATGATGCTCCTCACAACTCCTATAGAATCTCCTCAGAGGTGCTAAATCAGGCTAAACACATCTTCTGATCCTCTGAAGAGTAAAAGGACTGAGACAGAAGAATGAAAGAGGGCCAAGCACTTGCCCTGGCTGTGGCAAGCACAAAGCCTTGAGTCTGCATTTTCGCGGCCAACTGGCGAAGCATGAGGAATGCAACGTGGGTCAAGTGAGTTAGAAGAAAATCCCTACAAAGGCGGCAGCTCTCTGGTACTTGACAGTCTGATCAGAAACGGCAGCCACAGCAGAGGTAGAAGCAAAAATTCTGCAAAACTCCCCTTCCCATACACAGGCCTGGGTATACACATATGTATATTCAGATAACCAGAAGAACCTAAGCAGTTCTTCGAGTTGAAAGGAGAAAACTGACAACGACAATGTAACATAGCAAACAGGTACCACATGTTACATTTTGATTCCTTTGCATCTTTGCTCACTTGATTTTGGTGCTAAACTGTACGCAATCGGTAGGAATCTTTCTCCTTTGAAAATGTCACTGTGACTGATGACAAAGCTGGAGAAGATAAACATCACTAAATGCTGTCAGGAGAGATGTAGAGGATACACATTAACTTTGATGTAAGCCTTTTATGGCATACATAAAAATAAATGATCTTAAAAGTTAATACCAATCACTGCACACATATATACGAAATCACAAGAGCTATCAGTGAACTATAGATCAGCATCTGAGTAACAGGATTCATGTGCTACAGCACTGGATAAATCACATTTACATAATCCAGCTGTGCTTCTCTGCATATATCTCCGCAAAGCATCGTTTCATTACTGTGAATGCTTCTCCCTGTGAAATGTAAATCTTGCAGTACAGGCCTGCTGTGATGCAGGGCTGAGTGCAGAGTGACTCCACCATGCTAATTAACAAACAGACAGGCTCGATCTCAAAGTAACTGTCAATTCTTAGATTAGAGAAATTGCTGGACTGGCATTTTCTTTATTACCCAAAGAAAGCAACTTTGGAGTCATTCTTTTCTTTAAATGCCAAACCACAGCAAGCTCTCAGGGCCTGAGCTATTATTCAAGCTCATCCCTCTTCATATTCATTCCATCATTACTCTGCTTTCTTCATTTTCTCCTTTTTAAAAGAACATTATTATGGGGTAACTTTATAATAGATGCATACTGGGATAGGTACAGTGAGTGTTTAACTTTATGAAGATGTGTAATTTAACACACTGTCTGCTTTTCAACAAAATTAAGCATATGAAAAAATAAGACAGAAGGCACTAAACAGAAGAAACTGGAAAGCAGTAATATTGCAACAAGAGCAGGCTTGGGAAAGAGATGGAGGTGAGAATAAGCTAGAGCTCTCTCCAGCACATCTTAGGGAAAAAGACATGACCTAGCACATAACAAAGTAAACCACTATTGTTATCCATCCCTTGAGTGATGTAGAAGGAAAATTTTCTTGCAGTTCAAAGAATGAAAGCACATAGCATTGAAACCATCATCTTGCTTTCTTTTCCCCCTAATATTTGAAAGCATTTTCCATAAAAATTGCGCTACCAAGTCTTTCAAACAAAGCAGCTGCAACCTGAGATTCTTACTCTTTCTCTTCCCAGGACAGACATAATTAAGGCCAATACAATCTATTTCACTGCTGTAGGTAGGTATGTTGGAACCCACTGGCTCCCGTTCCCCTGCTGAGTGCTATCCACATCAGTCCCACCCTTCCACTTGTGGCAAGATCCCCATTTCCATCAAATCCCTACAGGCACAGCAAGTCATGCACAGCAGCTATTGCTTAGCATTGGGGCAAATTACTCCTGATAAATGGAAAAATGGTATCCTGTTTTGACTGAAGGACACCGGATTAAAGGCAGCCATTCTGCTTCCCCAACACACAGAGATTTCCAGTGTCAAGAAAGCCAGGCATGTATGCACGAAGGGACTTAACTATGCTCTCCCTTGAAGCATGAGACTTGAGGCTGAAAACCAGAAGTCACACCTTAAAATACAGCCCTGAGGGCTGGTCATTACACTGACAGAAAGGTGCTACAGCCACAGAATTTTTTTGTATGCTTTTGTCTAATTGGGAATGGATGAACATCTTGGGGGATGTACATTTGAATCAGCACCTTGTACCTTGCATAAAGACACTTCATGATAGATTCGCATAGGTACTACTGCTAAGTATAGTACCAAGCTGGGAAATAAGTTCATTCCTCCTGAAGAGTTGCTCCATTCTCATTTTAAAGACAAATTACTCTTCGTGTATTGCTGATAAATTTTATACAAAAATTGGACATTCAAACCAGGACAACACCATTTTTACTGTTCAGACACCGGATTTTAAGACTTCAGACCAGTCCAGTTTCTGTGTGTTTTCTTGGGTTGCTGAATTAAATCTCTGCACAAGCCTGTCTCCAAAACTCCTGTGCTATATTTCCATTCTCATATTAAAATGTGCTCCCACTTAAAGCACATATGATCTTACTTTCTTCTTCTTCATAGCTGGTTATGAATGCCACAGTTTCCCTCAGACATGAAACATTTACTCATTCAAATGACTTCTTAAACTGCATTTCATCAAACAAATTTTTTGGAGATGATCTTTGATTCACTTGCCCAAAATGATACTATTCTCCCAATTCCTCTGAAGAGTGTATTAAAGCTGGGTTTCATTGCATTCACAGGGCCAAGAGTCTATGTCTTTTCTGCCTTCTTCCTCCAGGGAATGGAAAGAGCACAGCAGTTAAGCCGTCGTTTGACAATGCAATTTGTTACATGTGCAGAAGAAAACATTGGTAATAACATGTATTGATAGATATAGTAGCAGCAGAGGGGTGATGATCTATTCAAAATCTGCTTGACAAATAGCTACCAGAAGGAAATCTTCTGAATGTGATGATTTGTGTGATAGGGTGAGGATACTTTTCCATTTCAGTTCTTGTTTGGTTTCTACCAGCCAGAAATAAGCTTATCTATGCAATAAACATACCCCATTTTTCTCTACTCCCAAAATATTGAAAGAATATCCAGTTTTCAGGCAAAAGAAATAAGCATTTTCCACCTACTCTAATTAACTGTCACTGCCATGTCTTGAAGACTCCACTTGTCAAAACATATGTAACTTGTAGCGGTTTGCTATTAGTAATGATGTTAACAATGACCTGTCAAATTAACTAAAAACAAGTGAATTGGGATTGCTTCAGATACAGACAGAAAGCCTGACGGGGACGTCAAAACTAACAGAATAGTTTCAACTCCGGTGGTCTTCCAAGATTATATGAGACATACTTCGAGAGGTCAGAAACAGTTAATCAGCTTAACATAGAAGAGTTAACCAGAACCCTCACTTCAGGAAGATTTCTAAACAATATACAAACCTCGATTTTTATTAAGAAAAAAAAAAAAAGACTGTGGTGAATTTGTTTTAAAAGCATATTATTAAAAGCATTTTTGCTGCATTCTGATATATACTGTTGCAATAATATGTTCTCATAACAGTCCTTTCTAGACATAAAAATATATCTGGAGTTTAAAAGGACTGTAATTCATTACACCAATTCATCACCACAACTTTTTTTTTATATTCCTTAATTGAATGAATAGAAGATTTTGTTCAATAAAATATGTGTTGATCTGAGAATTTTCTTTATTAATGAAAAGTCCTTCCAGTATACTTTGCCACTGAAAAGGTAATAAAATCTCCAGTGAGCAAAACTTTCAGTGGCAGCTTTGGAAGCAAACAAAAAGTCCTGAGCTCAAAGCTCTCACTAATTTGAAAGCATAGGCTCAAATCTCCTACCTAGTAGGAATGCTTCTCCTTGTCCATCCATATTTCAAATACAGATATGTAAGGAAAAGGAAAGAGAGAGAAGGAGAAAAGAGTCTATGTGCATCAAAATCAAAGTAAATTGAAAGATTTTACAGATTTTCTATGAGTGTAGTTTAGCCAAATCTGCAGATATTAATTAATTATATATTTTTCTTAGTGTTGAATTTCATGTTACATCACCCTGACATCCCACTCCTAACTATATTTTAAGTTGTCAGGATTCATGTAATACATCTATTGTGAAATGAGAAGATTTAATTTTAGCATATTTCCATCATGTGATTCAGAATACACAGAGGACATCTCTTCTCTACGCAGACTTCGTATAGGCATCTCAAACATTCCAGTTTTCTCTGTCTTGGAAATAGAGAAGTGGTGTGAGGTTTATGTTTAAGAGCTGCCTCTGGGTCACAAAAGGAGAGTTCAAAAGAAAGAGTTAGTTGCTAAGAGACCACAGTCACTGAGCACATGCTGTTATCTAACGATATGCAATGAAGGCTTTGCAAGGAGAGAATGCATCTCTATGTAGCAATAACGCCTGTCACTTACTGAGGGCAAATTACCCTTATAACAGTAGAGGAGGCCTCTCACTGTAAGTCTAAAAGTATAAATGCCTAAACAAAACAAGTCGTGCAAACTAAAACCCTCAGTTTATTTATTCTCCATATGCTTTTCAGTCACACCTCTGTTACTAATTTGCTGATATTAATCCTTATTTTATGAGCAGCAATACAAACTTCCATAATACTGAAGCATGCAGGAGAAAGCAGTCAGTACCAGCTTGTTAATTCAGAACTACAAGGCTTGTTTGTGATGTTCAGCTGACACAGTCCCACTTTTGTCTATGACAGGATTTTAACTGGCAGGATCCTTGTTAGAAAAAGCCACCTCTGGGCTTAACCCTGGACACAAGGCAGTGCTTAATGCTGGAACTATCCAAAAGGCCAACTATTTCAACATTCACAAGATTCAGGTTGCAAAACCCATGAAGCAGTACAAATTACGAGAGTTCCATTTAGAACCCTATCTTCTTTATTTATTCTAATCATTACATTTAAAAGTTTTACCAAACCTCTGCAAGTATATCAGAAATACTATAAGGAGGGCAGAATGGCACATCCCCAGAAACTCCTATGGTCTGAACTGCTCCTGGTATATTTTTCCTTACATAAAGTATTTTTCTTCTTTTCTACTCTGCCCCCATAAGGCCCCAGATGGAGTACTGCAACCAAGCCTGGGGCCCCCAGCACAGGAAAGATGTGGAGTATTTGGAGAGGATCCAGAGGAGGGACATGAAGATGATCCAAAGGCTGGAGCACCTCTCCTATGAAGACTGACTGAAGGAACAGATTTCCTCAGTCTGGAAAAGAGAAGGCTGTAGGGAGACCTCATTGTGGCCTTCCAGTATTTAAAGGGAGTTTATAAACACGAGGGAAGCCAACTTTTCACATGCGTGGATAGTGATAGGATAAGGGAAATGGTTTTAAACTAAAGGAAGGGAGATTTACATTAGAAGCTGGGGNCATTTCAGTTCTTGTTTGGTTTCTACCAGCCAGAAATAAGCTTATCTATGCAATAAACATACCCCATTTTTCTCTACTCCCAAAATATTGAAAGAATATCCAGTTTTCAGGCAAAAGAAATAAGCATTTTCCATCTACTCTAATTAACTGTCACTGCCATGTCTTGAAGACTCCACTTGTCAAAACATATGTAACTTGTAGCGGTTTGCTATTAGTAATGATGTTAACAATGACCTGTCAAATTAACTAAAAACAAGTGAATTGGGATTGCTTCAGATACAGACAGAAAGCCTGACGGGGACGTCAAAACTAACAGAATAGTTTCAACTCCGGTGGTCTTCCAAGATTATATGAGACATACTTCGAGAGGTCAGAAACAGTTAATCAGCTTAACATAGAAGAGTTAACCAGAACCCTCACTTCAGGAAGATTTCTAAACAATATACAAACCTCGATTTTTATTAAGAAAAAAAAAAAAGACTGTGGTGAATTTGTTTTAAAAGCATATTATTAAAAGCATTTTTGCTGCATTCTGATATATACTGTTGCAATAATATGTTCTCATAACAGTCCTTTCTAGACATAAAAATATATCTGGAGTTTAAAAGGACTGTAATTCATTACACCAATTCATCACCACAACTTTTTTTTTATATTCCTTAATTGAATGAATAGAAGATTTTGTTCAATAAAATATGTGTTGATCTGAGAATTTTCTTTATTAATGAAAAGTCCTTCCAGTATACTTTGCCACTGAAAAGGTAATAAAATCTCCAGTGAGCAAAACTTTCAGTGGCAGCTTTGGAAGCAAACAAAAAGTCCTGAGCTCAAAGCTCTCACTAATTTGAAAGCATAGGCTCAAATCTCCTACCTAGTAGGAATGCTTCTCCTTGTCCATCCATATTTCAAATACAGATATGTAAGGAAAAGGAAAGAGAGAGAAGGAGAAAAGAGTCTATGTGCATCAAAATCAAAGTAAATTGAAAGATTTTACAGATTTTCTATGAGTGTAGTTTAGCCAAATCTGCAGATATTAATTAATTATATATTTTTCTTAGTGTTGAATTTCATGTTACATCACCCTGACATCCCACTCCTAACTATATTTTAAGTTGTCAGGATTCATGTAATACATCTATTGTGAAATGAGAAGATTTAATTTTAGCATATTTCCATCATGTGATTCAGAATACACAGAGGACATCTCTTCTCTACGCAGACTTCGTATAGGCATCTCAAACATTCCAGTTTTCTCTGTCTTGGAAATAGAGAAGTGGTGTGAGGTTTATGTTTAAGAGCTGCCTCTGGGTCACAAAAGGAGAGTTCAAAAGAAAGAGTTAGTTGCTAAGAGACCACAGTCACTGAGCACATGCTGTTATCTAACGATATGCAATGAAGGCTTTGCAAGGAGAGAATGCATCTCTATGTAGCAATAACGCCTGTCACTTACTGAGGGCAAATTACCCTTATAACAGTAGAGGAGGCCTCTCACTGTAAGTCTAAAAGTATAAATGCCTAAACAAAACAAGTCGTGCAAACTAAAACCCTCAGTTTATTTATTCTCCATATGCTTTTCAGTCACACCTCTGTTACTAATTTGCTGATATTAATCCTTATTTTATGAGCAGCAATACAAACTTCCATAATACTGAAGCATGCAGGAGAAAGCAGTCAGTACCAGCTTGTTAATTCAGAACTACAAGGCTTGTTTGTGATGTTCAGCTGACACAGTCCCACTTTTGTCTATGACAGGATTTTAACTGGCAGGATCCTTGTTAGAAAAAGCCACCTCTGGGCTTAACCCTGGACACAAGGCAGTGCTTAATGCTGGAACTATCCAAAAGGCCAACTATTTCAACATTCACAAGATTCAGGTTGCAAAACCCATGAAGCAGTACAAATTACGAGAGTTCCATTTAGAACCCTATCTTCTTTATTTATTCTAATCATTACATTTAAAAGTTTTACCAAACCTCTGCAAGTATATCAGAAATACTATAAGGAGGGCAGAATGGCACATCCCCAGAAACTCCTATGGTCTGAACTGCTCCTGGTATATTTTTCCTTACATAAAGTATTTTTCTTCTTTTCTACTCTGCCCCCATAAGGCCCCAGATGGAGTACTGCAACCAAGCCTGGGGCCCCCAGCACAGGAAAGATGTGGAGTATTTGGAGAGGATCCAGAGGAGGGACATGAAGATGATCCAAAGGCTGGAGCACCTCTCCTATGAAGACTGACTGAAGGAACAGATTTCCTCAGTCTGGAAAAGAGAAGGCTGTAGGGAGACCTCATTGTGGCCTTCCAGTATTTAAAGGGAGTTTATAAACACGAGGGAAGCCAACTTTTCACATGCGTGGATAGTGATAAGATAAGGGAAATGGTTTTAAACTAAAGGAAGGGAGATTTACATTAGAAGCTGGGGAAGTAGGAACAGATTTCCTCAGTCTGGAAAAGAGAAGGCTGTAGGGAGACCTCATTGTGGCCTTCCAGTATTTAAAGGGAGTTTATAAACACGAGGGAAGCCAACTTTTCACATGCGTGGATAGTGATAGGATAAGGGAAATGGTTTTAAACTAAAGGAAGGGAGATTTACATTAGAAGCTGGGGAAGTTTTCACTGAGAGAGTGGGGAGGGGCTGGAACAGAGAGGTTGTGGATCTTCCATCCCTGGAGGTATTTAAGGCAAGGCTGGATGGGGCCCTGGGCAATCTGATCTAGTACCTGATCTAGTTGCTGGCAACCCTGCCTGTGGAAGGGAGGCTGGAACTTGATTATCCTCGAGGTGCCTTCCAACTCAAGCCAGACTGATTTTGTCGATGCTGTACTATTTTCCTCCTGCCTATCTTCTCCCTGCTCCTGAAAATTTTAACCTGTCTGTACATGCAGAGAAGTGTGCTGTTCAGGAGCTGTGAGCAGTAACATTACCAGCCAGTCCCAAAGTATGCCTCAGTGTCCTTAGTTCGATTCAGCATCCTCTGCAGGTGCCTCTATCCTTGGCTATAAAAGGTCCTTACATAGCTGATTCTAGTTACCAAAGTTTTACTTGGCTATAACTTGGTTATATCAGTTGGACTTATACTATCCTAGTCTGGATTTCAATTAGATAGCACATAGGGTTATCCAGATCCACTACATGGATGGATGTCACTTAAATTTCTTTATGTAATTTATGAAACTTATTCCAGCACAAAAAAAGTGGGTTACTTACAGAACAAAACCTAAAGTATTCCACTCCTACTGCTTTTCCTTGCAACAGAATACTAAAGTGTAATTTTCAAATTGCCTCCCACACTGCCTTTCCAGAGAATTTTTTCCCATCATGGCACTACCCCACACCAGTGTCTTATTCCAGAATAAATGGCCAGAGGGAGAGTGCAGCTCTTGATCCTGGTCATTAACTGATGTGAATAACGATGCTCCTCTGAAGCTGTGAATCTGGTGCATGTTATTCGTCCACAGAGCAACAGTGGTTATTTGGTTCTTAGCAAAATCATTGAACTCATGAAGTGTAATTGTTTCTGTGCAGCTATTGTGGTCAGTCACATCTCCAGATGTTGTGAATGTGTATTTTATTCTCTTGCCAAAATCCTCAATGAAATTTTCAGAGAAACAAAACATTATGACATTCTTCTCCTAATGCATGTGTTTAATTATTGATAAAATGAATGAGAGTTGTAGATGTGAACCAAGGAAAAATTCTGTGTGATCATCCAAATTAGATGAGATTTTTTCCACATAAACTCCTGAAGGCATAATTTACATCCTGTTCAATTCTAATATTGTTTTTGCTTACCCTTAACTAAATCTTAAAAAAAAAAAAAGGAAACAGCTTCCATTATAAAATGTGTGCTTGTAACTCTGATCAGGGTCCACAGTCAAGACAGAAAAGGAGTGTAGAAAAGCAGACATCTACTCTAGTCTAACACAAAACCCGTAATGAAAAAAGCAATGAACCATGCATTTAAGTTTCAAAAATATTCAATTGGAATATTAAACTGCATTATTATTACAAGCTCCTGCAAAAAATCCTCATCTGTCTTAAACCCACGAAGTCAAGTGATTTAGTAAGTCAATAGGATTTGTAAGTTAAACCTACAACTACTAATCAACAAAATCAACACATGCACATGTGTATATGTGTTCATACATTCTAAACAGAACTGTGAGACTTTTTTTTTTTTCTGTCGATAAGGTTAGACTTTTTTGTTCATGAGGAATGATTTTTGTCCTACAGAAGTGATCTCTGTAAGAGCAATCATACTTCTAATTCCTCCATTTGTTTTAAAAGTTCCAGCTCTTATCCAAAGGTACTAAATATAAATATACATACAAATATATTCTTAGATTAAACATAAGAATAAAGTCAGTACAAATAAAAGTACTGAAATAACTAAGAATTCAACTGGACCTTCAATTTATGTGACAAAACTGTTACTACCTCTAAAAAGGGAAGATCATCACATGCAAAAAAGCTCTATAAAGTTGTCTTTCATAGTTGTGAGGAACTATTCCCAAATTATCTGTTTGGATAATATTTTTTGTAGCACTAAGAAGACATGCTGTAATAAGCACTGTTATTTTGCATTTCAATATTAAATTATAAGAAACCTATATGTTTGTTGCAGCAGAAGCAAAAACCTGACCTAAGACTTGGAGGCTGTTCATTGGTTTGAGTTTTTGGCAGGAGGTGGGAGGGACTTTATTAGCCACTCTGTAGAGGATGAGATTTTAACAGAAAAGAACTTCATTAATGTTGACCAAGCAAAACACACCTTTGAGAATTTAGAGTGCTACAGAAAACCACATGTCATAGATAATACACATATTTTGTAATAAAAATCTATTTTCCAAATAAGAAGTTATTGTGAGTATGTTACAAACTCCTAAAAATGTTTCACAAACTGAAGCCACTTTGATCTTTCAGTGACGGATTGCACACGGAAAGCTTTGAAAGGAGTACAGGCGCCAACACCTGCTCTGAAGAAAAAGTAAAGAGTTGAAGTTTCTGGCTCTGGAAACTCATTTTCATGGTGATCGATTGATTTGTGGCCTTGAGTTTTCATTTTCTACAGTTTCAATCCAAAGAACACTAATAATGCAATGATCCTGACAACTGAAAAAAAGCATCAGTATCTGCACAGGATGCGACTGAGCAGTAGGCTCCCTAAGAATTTAAATGACTGCAACTCCTTACTTAAAAGTATGAGTAGATCCATAGTTTTATCATTCTCCTTGCTCTGAAGAGAAGGAGAGGTGCTTCAGCCCTCCAAACATCTTCGTGGCCCTGCTCTGGACCTGCTCCAACAGCTCCACATCCTTCCTGCACTGGGGGCCCCAGGTCTGGATGCAGTGCTGCAAGTTGGGCCTCACAAAGGCAGAGCAGAGGGGGACAATCCCCTCCCTGGAGGTGATTTCCAGCTCCTGCTGACACCGATCTATTTGATAGTCTAGGTCATTCAGACTCAGATGCTGCTCACTTTTGCATTTCAGTTTCCCAATCTCTAATTTCAACATAAAAAATGTAAGCAATATTAATTCAGAGAGGCATTCAAAGGATTATTGGGTAAGAGACTTCAAGGGGCTCTAATAACTGGAACGGAGTGTAAATATTTTAATTGCTAACATGAGAAAGGCAAACAGCAAAATACTGAAAACGGAGGCATTTAACCAATCTTAGTGATGGAAAGCTCATCTTTAAAGAACAAATTGCAGAGAGAAGAGGCGGCACGGACACACAAGTCGCAACAATTACACATAGGGTCTCTCTGCTGTCAACTGTCAAAAAGACCAAAGAGCAATAGAGCAGATTTATTGCTGTGCTCTTACAGAGGCTAATCGCTGTTTCAGGCTGAAAGTTTTCAAAGTTGTAGATGGTGGATTTTGTCCTATTACCAGACTCTAAGTAAGTTATCAGCCACTACAGAGAACACAAACACTCAGTGGCTGTGGCAGAGCAATTACCAAACAGCAAGAGGACCTAGCTCACTTGCTCATAATTTCAGCTGTTCACCAGCAGATGGGACTTAGAACATATTAGGATTTCAGCCAGTCACAATCCTTACATATCATACATCGAAAGATTCATCAGAGAAATATAAAAAATACGTTAAAAATATACACCATATTATATAAAAAACAAAACAAAACAAAACTGAAGAGATTCAAGAAAACTCACAATATTTTTTTACCAGTATTTTCCTGACTTGAATGTGAGATTTCATCCAGAATAGAAACTTCTACAGACCAAAGATGTGCCTAACCAAAGGTCAGCTAAAAATCGTGTCGACAACTACTGAGTCTACTTGTGTCAAGACTTTAAACCCTCAATCACTTGCAGTTCCCTTAGACACCTATAGAATCAACTGAATTAACACTTTCAAATAGACATTGCATTCTAATTTATCCCAAAAATCAATTCAGCCTACCTGGGAGCACTCAGAAAAATGACAGACACCCAGGACAGTGAAATTCATTTTCTTTCCAAGTCTGATGAGGAGCAACACAACTCCTTGAACACCTTCCAGCCACCATGGCTGAGATGCTGCTGAGGGTGAGCACCACACATTATTGCCTGCTCGTTTCCATAACACCCTTGGTTTCTTCAGGACATTGCCAGAGGAATGGTAGCGATGCAAAAATGTTCATATCTACATATTGCATATGACCCACCAAGATGGAATCCATATACTAGTGTTGTCAAACTATGAGGGCTGCTCCAAAAGTAATGTTTCCTATTTTATTATTTAAGCCCACGACATCAAAGGTAGATGTGGTTGGTATGGCAGTTGAACCTTATCACCAATATCCCATGACATGTTGCTGCCATGAGACAGATGGCAGCAGAGGGGCAAAATGACACAATGATATCTGACATAGAAGTGTGTATGAAGCAAAGGGGTGGGATTCAATTCCTCCATGTGGAAAAAAATGCACCCACTAAGATTCACTGATGCTTCCTAAAAATTTAAGGAGGCCAAACAGCGGATGTGAGCACAGTGAGGCAGTGGGTGGTGTGTTTCAGCAGCGGCAATAACAATGTAAATGACATGCCATGTTCTGGATGACCATGCAGTTTTCTATAAGCATTCAAGCTCTTGTTCATTGTTGAAGAAGATGCACAGCTTGTGGTAGTGACTGTGTTGAAAAAAGAGTATTCTGTAGCTGAGAATTTTCCCTATCAAACAGCATTATTGTGCTCTTTGTATCTGTTGTAGTTAACACTGAAATAAATAGGAGGCATTACTTTCAGTTAGGAACTTAAAACTTCCAACTAACAGCTTTGTTTCTTTGCTTCAGAAGAGGCACCTGGATGGCTGGGAATAACTTTTCTCTTGGTGGCCTCCAGTTAGATTGAATACAATCAAGTTAGATTCCCAGACTCCATAAGCCAATGTGCATATGATCCTGCACCCCTACTATGCATAACTGACTGTTTGGTTTCAGATTACTGCCAATGAAAACACAAACAGAAGAGATTCAGGAAGACAATCACACTGTGCCAAGGTAGGACATATTTTATTCTATTTAAAATGACTGCAGATGTACTTAAATTGAGACAAGGAAAGCTGCGAGGTTTAGATTTAAAGAGAAATCAATCATCTGGCTGCACAACGGAAAGAAGGATTTAAGAAAATTAAAGTGGAACAGTTGAAGACATCATCTTTCACTGCAGCCAGCATTGGATTATAGGTAGAGGAAAAAAAAAAAAAAAGAAAGAAAGAAAGCCAGCAGGAGTAGGGACTGGAGTGAGGGATACAGCAGTGTTTCAACAACTGGAAACTGAAAAATATATCTATTTATTGCTGGCGACTGTGAACAAAGAAAATGGAAAGAAAAAAAAGTCTCTGCTGGCCTGCACAGATACTGTTCTCATTTAACAAAATCTGTAATTTTATCTACATTAACGTGAGTATAGACAGAGATAACCTCTTATACATACCGTTACAATTTATTATCGCGAAGTCTTTATTTTGTTTATTTTGACCATGAGGCCTAGAGATGAGATAATTCGAGTTTTTGACCAAGAACAGATGCTTCACCATTCTGGCTGGTCTACGTATTTTGCCACCTTCTAAGCACAAATTTCTCCCCATGTAGCAGTAGCTTTCTCACTAATTTTCATTTGTATTTCTGTAGTATTACATAAATAAAAGAAGACAGGTCTTAACCTGCATTGGAACCCTTTTTCTCTTTGTAGCAGAGACATATTAAAGAAAAATACAAGCAGGCAATATAAGCTAGGCTAATAGCCATGTTATTGAATCTTACACATAATTAAGATAGATTTCAGTTTTTGTTTCTCCAACCTTTAGAAAAACTATAAAGGATTCAAGAATGCAAAGTATGCAATAGTCAGAACATAACAGAAAAGGAGTCAACTGCTTAAAATCCATGCACAGCTAATTAACTTATATGACACACAAATGATTACAGATGTTTCAAAAATGTAACCTTTCTCCCAGTTCATATTTAGAAGTTGCACTGACAGAATTCCAGCTTCAAGTACCACCCGCTTTGAAAAAACCTTCCCAAATGGTGAGCATGGGTATGGCATGAATATGCTTACATTATTTAATTAAGCAACACAGTGTGGCTGAAGTTGTGAGAATAATCGAATCATCAGTGTCTCAGGAGTATTCTGTGACACACTGGGAATGTTTCCTACCACAGGATTCACTCGGAAGTGTTATGTTTTCATTCCCCAGGAAAGCGCTACTAAAATAATCCTGCTTCTTCACCATGTAAATATTTAACAGCTGTAAACTATGTGTATCTATCTTACATTGATCCTTTTTTATTCTCCTCTCAACAGCCACCATGTCATTACAGACTTCATGTGGATTTAGGTTAGAAGGGACCTATGAAATTTCAGAGTGCCTCATCCCTGGAGGCACTCAAGGCCAGGCTGGATGGGACCCTGGGCTGCCTGAGCTGGTGGAGGGCAGCCCTGCCCATGGCAGGGGTTGGGGCTGGGTGAGCTTTGAGGTAGGGATCTAAGCCTTTCTGTGATTCTAAGTCATCTGGGCCTCTTGCTCAAAGCAGGGACATCACAATCATTTCAGGACCCCTGTCAGAGAGGACATCTATGTCAGAAAGTGACCATGATGTTTTCTCCACCCCCAGAAAATACTTCAGGGTGGGGTAAGGTAATGCTATTGGGAAGTCCCACATCTAACGTGGGGGCGTGGTGGGGTGGATAGAGGATAAATAATCCAAAATCCCATTTTGCTTCATCCTGATCCAATGAAATGAGAGCAGCCACATGAAGAAGCAAGAATGAGTGCAGGCACCAAAAGTCTGTACAAGGAAACCGATTCCAGCTCACTAAACACTGTGTCATCCAGAGTGCAAATATCCCTCAGCATAGCACTGCTTGGCTGCCTCTCCTCTCTGCCAGATCTCAGAGTTGTTCTGCATGTGATGCGCATGGGTGTACAGCATGTATACCCACAGTCCCCTGGGGAACAAGTTGTTGAAGGGAAGGTGAGCAGAGCTCTTGGAACGGGTCCAGAGGAGGGCCACTAAAATGATCAGAGGGCTGGAGCACCTCTCCTATGAGGAAAGGTTGAGGGAACTGGGCTTGTTCAGCTTGGAGATAAGAAGACTCTGGGGAGACCTCACTGTGGCCTTCCAGAACTTGAAGGTAGCATATAAACAGAAGGGGGAATGACTGTTTACACAGGTTGATAGTGATAGGAGAAAGGGGAATGGTTTTAAACTAAGACAGGAGAGATTTAGGTTAGATATTAGAAGGAAGTTTTTCACTCAGAGGGTTGTGACGCCCTGGTACAGGTTCCAAGAAAGGTTGTGGATGCCTCATCCCTGGAGGCATTCAAGGCAAGGCTGGATGTGGCTCTGGGCAGCCTGGTCCAGTGGCTGGCGACCCCGCCTATGGCAGGAGGGTTGAAACTGGACAATCTTTGAGGTCCTTTTCAACCCAGGCCATTCTATGATTCTGTGATTTTATGATATTGACCACACGGGTATCTCATCTTTCCTAGTGTTNGTGGCGGGCGACCCCGCCTATGGCAGGAGGGTTGAAACTGGACAATCTTTGAGGTCCTTTTCAACCCAGGCCATTCTATGATTCTGTGATTTTATGATATTGGCCACACGGGTATCTCATCTTTCCTAGTGTTTTGTCCTCCTGAATGGCTTTGCTTTCTTTAGCACTGCACAGGCACTACATTCCTAAAATGCAGTCAGCTTTGTCTCTTTCCCAGTCTCTTTCCCAGTCTCTAGGTAATCTAAACTATGAATGAACTGATAAGTTGTTAAGACCCCATACAAAAGAAAAGTAAAATTAAAAAAAAAAAAAGAGAGAGAGAGAGAGAACACAGGAAACAAATTCTATGAATATTTGGCCTAATAACTCATAATTATTTTTCACAGTCCTTACAAAGACAGAAAATACATTTTCTATACTTATCATGCTGGTCTTGGTGCCAGCCCATTTTTGTTATGGTTTACAAAACCAAGCATTGCCTGCTGTCATAGAAATGAGACTCATAACACTACTTGCAATGAGAAGTTTGGTCAGGAGAAACCTCCCACTTCACATCGGCAGTAAGTTATCTGCAAGAGTAATTTTCTCACCTCACACGAGAATATATTTGTAAGATCAGTTTCTCCTGGTTTGAAAACAGAGATCTCAGCTTCATATTAACATCTGAATTTCTGAGAATACTTCAGTATTTATAATGATTACATGAGAAATGATTACTTATTTTATAGAAAATACAGTACTGAGCTGGCACTGCCTTTTTCATGTCATATGTAACCACCAATAACAGGTTCTTAAAGTTTCATTTTTCTTTCTTAAAAAAAAAAAAAATCATCCTTTTGTGCAGCTTGCACTTGACATGGACATTTGATCACAATAGCTTCCCAAACACTGAATTCCTAAAATGCAGTCAGCTTTGTCTCCTGCCCGGCCTCTAGGCAACTTGAACTATAAACTATTTTCATTATCAGTCATCAAGAATTCATACAGAAGAAAAGTCATAATAAAAAAAAAAAATAGAAAGGTAAAGAGAAAACACTGTAAAGAAATCCGATGAATGAGAAAAACCATGATTTATTTTTGACAAAAGAATGACTTTGACTCTAAAATGCAGCTGCCATCAGCCCCTATGCTTGTCTCAAGGACGTTATTCAGATCCTCAATTAAGCTAACTTAATAAAGAATGGCAAAGAAATATCCTTGTGATAATAAAAGGAAATGACAACCAAAGACAACACTAAGTCTAGTCACCCCTTTAAAATAAGAATCTTTTCAGACCTGTCAAAGTGTTCTACAACAAATAAATGCTATATTGAGAAGAGTAAAAAAAAAAATCAGAGCTCTCTTAGATACCCCTCCTTGGTTTCCCTCAAATCCTTCTATTAGTGTTTAGCTGACTGTAATTTTTAATGTACCATCTCTAATGTACTCAAGCTGTACAAGTCCTGTGCAAATCTGGTTTGAATAAGCAGAGCCAGCTCACTGTCCCATCCCACGGCAATATGCTACTCTCAGTTAGGCTTATATAGCACTCCAGCAAAAGACTCCCAAACAGAAGTCATAGTACATACTTGACCCATAAACTTACAGAAAAAGTTCTCCACTGGGAGCAGAGAAGAAGGGAAAAACTTGCCCTTTTTATCAAGTTTGTCTTGATCTTGTGTTTGCATAGGGCAGCAGATGGGGACATGAGACTTCCCCATGGGAATCAACCAGCAAGAGATGTCCTGCAAACACATGCTGCTTAAGAGCATAAAATCTACGCCTACCTTGCATCCATTTCACGAGAATGACTTTTTATTTTTTTATTTTTATTTTTTAAGAAAGTTCTCTCTTCCCTAAGTGATTAAAGCTGATAAGAGTGGCTAGCAAGCAGAGCTCGATGCCTTGGAGCTATTGCCTGATACAGCCTCTGCATCCACTGTATTTGTCTCCTGCCCTAGGCCTGCCCTGACAATGTGTTGACTCCCTGTTTCTAACCGGTCTCCACAGACCTGCTTTGGATGGTCTTGAAGAACTGCCCCCTTTGTAACCCTGCATGATTTCTATACGTTACTGTGCCTGGTGTTTCACTACTCTATCACCTGGTATGCTCTCCATGGTACTTTATTTCACCTCATTTCTGCAGTTTAAAATTAGCAGAAATCAGTCCCCTTGTACTGACTTTGGGACAAAATCTTTACACGTATTCTTTCTGATTGACCGCTAATATTCAAGAACTCAACCTGCAGATTTGGTCACAAATTTAAGAACTTACACCTTTCCAGAGTTATTTTTCTTTGTTTTCTGTTTTTTGTTTTTTCCCCTTCTGAGAATTTCTACATTTTTCTTTCCTTTTGTGACTCATTTATTCATTTTTTTTTTCTTTTTAACCAAATAACATTTCTGTAGCATTGCTTTCTACAGGTTTTAGAAAACACTGTTGTCTGCATGCATGTTTGAACTGTATAGCACATTTCAGACTAAATTTTGACCAGAAAAGCTAAAAAAAGTGAAATATATAGAGAACACATGTTGGTTATACAAGAGCTGCTCCAAAAGTAATGCCTCCTATTTTATACTGCTGACCAACAATGTCAGAGGCAGATGTTGGTGGTATGGCAGTAGTGACCGAACCCTCCCACCAATATCCTCTTACATGTTGTTGCCATGTGACAGATGGCAGTAGAGGGACAAAATGACACCATGGTGTCTGACACAGAAGCATGGATGTAACAAAGATGTACCATTGAATTACTCCATGTGGAACAAAAAAGCACCCATTGACATTTATTGATGCTTGTTAAGCATTGCTGGAGACCGAAGTGGATGTGAGCACAGTGGAGTAGTGGGTGGTGCATTTCAGCAGTGGTAACCGCAACAGTGGGTTACCTTTGCTGGTGCAGATTGTTACAAGACTGACATGCAGGCTCTTGTTCATCACTGATGAAAATACAGAGCTAATGGTGGTGACTGTTGAAAAAGAGTATTTTGTAGCTGAGAATTTGCTCTATCAAACAGCGTTACTGTGCTATTTGTATCTGTTGTAAATTTCCATGGAAATAAATGTGAGGCATTACTTTCAGAGCAATCCGTGTATATTGTACTGAGTTTATTCTCTTTCCAAGAACAGGAAAATGGAGGGAAATCTATATATAAGTTCATTAAATTGTGCTAGAGTGTTTCTTAGTCTCTGTCTTGCACTGTAAGGACATATCCTCCTTTTCTTTCATTACTTCATCGTATTTCCTATAGCCGGTCCATAGTATTCATGTGGTTCTATTCAACATGTGGCTTTAGAAGGAACACATAGAATGTTGCACACATGGGAAGGCTACGTTAAACTAACTTGACACCTGAGGAACTTGGGAATCCAACTGTGAGTTTTTTCTATGGGTACTACGTTATTCCAGTGAAGTGTAATTAAGCGTGTAACTGCTACTTCACAGATGAAGTCTACCTTACAAATCACTCAGATTTCTTTTTTCTATTAATTTGGGAAAAAGAATACAGAATGTACTTTGCAGATCTCAAGAAGTTCAGTTTTCTATTCATTGCATAGTAAAGATTTCAGACAGGGTACACAAAGAACATAAGATGCTCCAAACATGGAAGTGTGAGAAACTATGTTTCTAAAGATAATTTTAATCAGACCAACTGGTGTTGCATCCAGACCCATAATAGGTAACATAGTTTTGTCACAATGGGCTGTCGAAGACCAGACCGATTCTCTGTCTGGCCTACATGTCCACCTAAGTAAGGCAATGCAACAATTTGTTAAGATTTTAAATGCCTGCAAAATAATGTGTTATATGAGAGAAAAAGAAAATAGGCATATTTTTTTGAAGCTTCACATAAATAGGTTTATAATGTTGCAACTAACCAGCTAGCATTTCCAAGCTACTTAGGAGCTTACTGCTACCCATCCATCTCTTACATGCTGAGAATGGGGAAGGTCTTAGTGGATTAGTGATGTGCGGTAAAAAATCCTCATCAATGCTTATATTCTACTGAAAAACATTGAAAAAAATTTTACTAATGGAAACACAACAAAAATGTGAATTGAATCCTCAAGTGTCTTAAAGGTTATCACAGTCACTGTTGTACACATAATTTTATTGGCTAGAAGTTTTTCATTTAATGTAGATTTACAAAATTTAAGTAATATCTGTATATAGTTTACTTTCTAATCTATAGAATCATAGAATCAGCAAGGTTGGAAAAGACCTACAAGATCATCCAGTCCAACCGTCCACCTATCACCAATAGTTCTCTCTATTCCTTGAATACTTCCAGGGTTTATGACTCCACCATCTCCGTGGGCAGCCCATTCCAGCACCTGACCACTCTTTGAGAAAAGCAGTATTTCCTAGTCCAGTCTGAATCTCCCCTGGAGAAACCTGAGGCCATTCCCTTTCATCCTATCACTACTTACATGAGAGAAGAGGTTGACCCCCAGTTCACTACGACCTCCCTTGAGGTTCTGGCAATAGCCAGAAGTTACTGAATAAGATCTTGAAAAATCGCTTATAATGAAATTGAGTCTTAACTCAAGTTTTGGAAATTCAACAGAAATTAACAATAAGGCATCTATGTTTTCATAGATATTTTTTCCTTCAACCTATAATTTATCACACCTGCTAGAGTTCCTTTCTAAACCTTCGTAATAGCTGAGCTGTGAAGAGTTTATTGTTGTGTAAAGTGTACTATTAAAACATTTGTTTTACTTTTACAATTTAAACAATTACATTTGTTTTTTTCTTTTCTTATGAACCCTGTTCTACAGATTCAAACCATTTTTCTTTATTTATGCATTGTTTTGTATATATGGGTTATACAAATATATGATATACTTAATATAAATGAATACTATTTTAAAGATCGGAAGTGTGATTGTGAAATGTTTCAGTTACTATAGTTTTACTTTCGTAGCAGCCATAAATAAATAAATAAATAAAATCATCCTGTTGGCGTCTACCAGGTGCATAGAATAAGAAGCAGTTCTGATTACAAGAAATTCACGTTAGAAATGACAGGAAAAAAAAAAAGATGGTACAAAATGTCATTATCTTTCTCACGTTACAGTTCCAAACCAAAAAAAACTACAGCCTCAAGTGTATGGTAGACCATCATTTCAGGGGCTGAAATATCAGACCATCACAAAGGGTGTCCAGCTTGCAGGAAATATCATGACACAATTCTGAAAATTGAAAATGAAGTAGTTGACACCCTGAGAGTCAATAATGCAGCCGGGTGGTGATCCATGTTTCCCTCAACAAAGTCTGATCTGCAGGGTCATACCATCTTCTCATTTAAATACAGCATTGAGCTCCAAACTCATTTGCTCTTATTTTTCTTGATTAAATAAGCTTTTGCAGACTCTCATAACACAACCACTGTAGGGGCAGTCAAAACCAGTGCTATTTTCAAAAGCATGTGCAATAAAATATTCACAGGTACACCATCAAAAGTCATTGCCTTGCTAGGTCTGAGGAGTCCAGACAAGGTAAACTTCAATTTGTCTAACGCTTTTTTAGGATACAGAGCCTGTGTATTCTTTGTTGGGATATAGTTATATGAGTCAATTAAAGCAGCATGGGACTGCTCTCTGGCACTGAGGCCAACAAGCATGGAATAACTCACATTCACACTATTAACTTCTCCTAACCTCCAAAAGAAGCTGGCCACAGGTTCAGGCCTTAACAAGGTTCACCCCTGGCTCTTCCCAACATCCAAACCATGCATAGGACCTACTAAAGATCGTGCCAGGTCAAAGACACGGCTGGGAAAACTCTCTGGGATCTGTACCCTCTACCCAAGGGCCTTCCCAGTTAGCAGAGCCATGCTTGAGCCTCCTGCTGGCCTCTTTTCAGAACTGAGCTTCCATCCACATTAAGGCAGGAGTGCTTCCTTCGGTCTCCTCCTTAACAATACAGGTCAAACTGCAGCTGCACCAATGTAAGGACTGGATTCCCATTCAGTCATGAGAAACCAGCTATTTGTCCACTCCTCTTTCATGAGTTTGGGTTATGAACAACTAATGCCCACATGGAAATACTTTTTTTTTTTTAATTACAAGTACACCTTTTATAACAAGTAAGTTAGTTAGCTTTCAATTTAACACGAGAGTGACTGATGGTACCACTGAAACAAGCAGTGTCATCTAATGGAGGAACCACCGGATGTGATTTGAGCATCCCAACACTAAGAACATGAAAAATCCACACAGTATTTATGTCTATCCACTAACACACTAGAAATTTTCCAAAAAACACAAGACTATTGCTGCCAAGAAGAGCCTGTCCTCCAAGTATAGACATTTTAGAAACAACCAGGATGCACCTTCTCCTAAGGTGTATGATGGTTGGGCTCATGTGTTGTAACACCACATGAGGAAAATAAGTGCTTTCTTCTAGCTACTTAAGTTCATACGAGGAAATGGTGACAAAAAAGTCCTGACTTATCTGAGCCAGGTAATATCCCATTTGGGGCAGTGGGGGGTTGTGGCATTCCAGTTTAATGGATATTTTTAAGGGCAGTTGGTTAAAAATAGTGGGAAAGAGAGAAGGAAAAGAATCAACAACACAATAACAAAGAGTGCCTACATTTTTAATATATTAAACAAATTGAAGTGCCATTTGTATTCCAAAATACTCCAGGCTTAGAAAAATATCCTGAGAAGGCAACATGAATGTAAGTTAATTATGCAAATTAAAAGAATGCTCAACTGTTGTATGAGAGACACACACAAAAAAAGCACACACAATAAACTTTTCTCAACTGAAGACTCATTAAAAATTCCTCTATAATTTAATTAAAATCATGCCAGCAAACTAATTTTGAGACAATTTTAATCCTTGCTTTAATTCCCTAATTGTTTTAGTGTCTGAGGATTTAAAGTACATCTGCATGGGGAAAAATAATGTGGTACTTTGGAAAGCAAAGTAATTAACGCCCGAGTTTTAAAAGTGTTTAATATCATGGTAGTTAGCAGAGTATTTTGTAAATTCATATGGTAGATATATATAATTTCATTAGCAAATAAGGCTTATTTGTAATCCACATCTAGGCTGGCACACCCTTCCAGAAATTTTAAGAAATCTCTTATTTCAAAGGGAACCTTGGTGTGCCGCGATAGTATATTTATACCCAATACTTTAATTGAATACCTAATTAAATTCATATTTACATTCAAATTGAAATGCAAAGCCAATATCATTGTCTTGCTTGATTTCAGATCTCTTGTTTATAAGACACTGAAAGTACAAATTTAAATGTTTCTCTTTTCTGTATGGGAAAACTGATTTGTTTTTACAAGGTTATTCACTTACAGGATTTAGCAACTGGCATTTGGGTGAAGAATTTGGATCTATTTTAATGCAAAAAATTATGTGCTTTATAAAAATATAACAGATAAGTATCACTGAATCATTTGGTTGGTTTTAAAAAAAAGAAATGAAAAGAAAGAAAAAAAGATTTCTACAGATTTTATAAATATTTAAGGCCTAAAAATGGCAAGGCAGTTTGAGATCAACTAAAAACAAATGGCAAGGCAGTTTAAGATAAACTAAAACCAAATGTACAAATACAAGTTCAGTGTAACTGTGAATTTAACAGCAAATTACATTATGCTTGACTGAAATAGAACTCTGTCTTTCTTACATTAATAAAGGCATATGTTCAGCCATGGTAAAGAACTGTATGTTCCCATGTGCTGTTAAGCATGCCTGTCTGTGTTACAGATAAGGCGATGTTTCAGAAATTTAAGCAGTCCATGAGGTATCCCCGGGCTGTTTACTCTAAAACTCATCCTCATGTCATCCCTATCGCTCAGACAGCCCAGGAGCTCTCAGGTAACATAGCTGTCACTGTGGGGGATTTATTTTCCTTCCACTGAAAAATGGGATGAAATCTCTCAGTACATTTGTTGCACATATCAGCACCATCTTTCTTTTCCTTCCCAGCACCAAAAAGTCTTCCTTCTCAGTAATTCAGACTAGATAGTATCTCACTGGGATTTTGCAGGGAGACTGCCACTGGAGGGACGGGAAATATATATATATATAAAAGGTGACCTCAAACTTTTCAGCGTTAGCCCCTTTGTTTCACCTCCACCTTGATGGACACCACCTTCTAGACCCTTAGGGCAGATGGACTGGACTAATCAGTGTCATGTGTGAAACAGGATCTGAGTGAGTCAGTGCCAGGTCTCTACCTCATCCAGCCCAGCCATTGTGCAGAGTTGTAGAGGATGGAAGGGCCATGGCCATGCAGGAATACAGAGTCAGAGAATCACCAAGGTTGGAAAAGACCTACAAGAACAACTAGTCCAACTGTCTTCCTACCACCAATATTTCCCCACTAAACTGTCCCTTAGGACATCTAAACGTTTCTTGAGCACCTCCAGGGACAGCAACTCAAACAACTACTTGGGCAGCCCATTCCAGCACCTGACCACTCTTTCAGAGAAGAAATTATCCTTAAAATCCAACTTGAATCTCTGCTGGTGCAACTTAAGGCCATTCCATAATTCTATTGCTATTTACACAGGAGAAGAGGCTAATTCTTACCTCACCACAACCTTCTTTTCAGGAAGTTGTAGGCTGTAGATAAAGGTCTCCCCTGAGCCTCCTCTTCTCCAGATTGAACAATCCCACTCCCCTCAGTTGTTGCTCGTAAGACTTGTGCTCCAGATCCCTCACTCACCAGTTTCATTGGCCTTCTCTGGACATGCTCCAGGGTCTCAATGTCTTTCTTGTAGTGAGCGGCCCAAAACAGTACTTGTGGTGCAGTCTCATCAGGGCTGAGTACAGAGGGATGATCACCTCCCTGCTCTGCTGGCTGTGATATTTCTGATACAAGCCAGGACGCCATTGGCTTTCTTGGCCACCTGGGCACACTGCTGGCTCATGTACAGCTGAGCACTGACCAATACCCCCAGCTCCATATCTTTCTTACAGTCTTTCAGCCTCTCTGCCCCAAGCCTGTAGCATTGCCTGGGGTTCTTGCAGTCAAAGTGCAGGACCCAGCACTTAGTCTCACTGAACTTCATCCCATTGTCCTCAGTCCAGATATCCAGCCTCTCTAAATTACTTTGTAGGGCCTTCCTACTCCCTGGCAGACCAACACTTCATCCCAGTTTGCTGTCATCTGCAAACTTACTGAGGGTTCACTCAATCCCCTTGTCCATGTCATCAATAAAGATACTGTACAGCACAAGCCCCAGTATCAACCCCTGGGGAACACTACTTGTGACCAGCTAGATTTAACTCCATTCACCACTGCTCTCTGGGCCAGGACCTCCACCCAGTTCTTTACGCAAGAACCAATGTACTGGCATTACACTGCACCATGGTGCCACAGCAAGAACTGTCACCCCCATGCAATAAGCTGCCTCACAGGCCAGGGTACAAAGCATGCACTGGTCCCACCAACAACCATGCAATGCGTTTTCTCTGCCTGCAATACCAGCTCACCCCAGCTACAGAGCTGCATCACTGAAGCTAGCAGCAGGCAACTTTAACATGGTAAAAAGGAACAAGTGGTTTTCCCTAGGTTATTCAGTAAATTAGGGTTGCATGACTGATTAACACCTGAAGTGTTTCTTTCTGTCACTTTTTGTCCTGAATACCAAAATTGTCTTTCCAGAAGAGAAAATTGAAGAAGTCAAGAAACTAATTATCAGCTGCTTCGAATTTCAGTGAAGGAACCAAGTACTGGGAGTGTGGAAGGGCAGAATACTAATGCTCAAGTATTAGAAGAACAAAGTGGTTAAAACAAAGGAAAAGATAAATTCAAGTTACCTATTTCGGAAAGATTCATTTAAGACATTGCCAAGATAAGATGTGGATAAACAACACTGATCTATGTTTATCCTCAGTTGCTACTGGGAGAGAAGGGCTCAGCTTCTTGTTTCACTCACAGATTTTTTTTATTAAAGGCCAATTAAATTTTATTTTGGAAGAGGCAGCAACTCCTTGTAAAATCTCAAACGCTCTGTAAAGTGAAGATAACGATTCTTTCTTCTTCTCTTAACCTTGGTCTGAAATGGCTTTTTAGGTTCCCAGGAACTGCATCCATATAAAATGCCTAAAACGAGAACATCTCTAAACCCAACTGTGTGATGAAATGTACAAAAGATTGCCTAAGTATGTTTTTATAAAGCAGAAGTTAACAAGTAAGAAAGACATATGTTTCTATCCATAAACTTAAATGTTCCTTCAGTATTACTGCAGCCATAAAAAAAGCATCCCCCTGCATCAGAATTTCCTCCATTTAGGCCTTCCTCCTTGATGCCTGTAGCATGTTTATATACTAAAACCTCAGAAACAAACTGTAGGCTACAACTATCAACATAATGCTGCTCCCAGTAAACATAACATCAAAAAGCTGAATTGTTTTAAGCATACAAGACTATAAAGTTCTCTTTTCATTTGTTATCTACCCTGATTCTGCTCTTAATAGCTCTTAGCTTAATTAACGGTCTCTAAACAATCCCTGCTTATATTCACTTAGGAGCTGCTTCAGCAGGAAGATGAAAGTTATTGGTTTTTCCCTACCACTCACTGGCTGCCACGCAGAACCACTCTGAAAGGAAACTTGGCCAGGATCATGAGCAGCCCCAGCACCCACCGAAGCTATCTGCCACTGCCACTGGCTGACACTTCACACATTAACCATGCTTGCATTTTATGCTCAAGCACTAGCAATTTTACTGCACTCCAGTAAACCAAACCCCTTTCAAGGGAGGGAAATGTACAGAGCAAGTAAACTTTGGCCTCAGGTCAGCCACTCCTGTAGCCAGGCCTCTGGGATCATCAGCTAGGAAGCAAAAAACTTGCATCCAGCATACCCCTTACAGCAGCAGTCCCACACCTTACAGGTCCAGGGTGACCAGATAAGCAAGGAGCTTATCTGGGATTTCTTGAGACTTGGGCCCTCACTCTGCATCAGGTGGTAAGGAGCTTCATCACCCACATCTTCATGGGTCAGGCTCATTGTGTGGGCCACAAGTGGCAGACAGCACCACCCCAGGCTTTGAGTGCAGCCTGCACTTCAATCCTGAATCCACAGAACACTCCCCAGAGTAAGAGAAATTAATGCTGTGTAGGTGGGTGACTCACACACTTCCACACAGAGAAAAAGAAAGCAAGAGAGGTTCTGTCTGGTGTTTTGATAGGGAGAATTTCCATAGCAGCTTAGTAACTTGCTTTTCAGTGGGAAACAAACTAACAATATATGGAAAAACAAACAAGAAAGGGGAGTTGTAAACATTGCAGAGGAGTTGGACTAGATGGTCCTTTACAAGTAAGGGTTCTATGATTCTGTAACAAATGCTCTGTACTGGAGACAGTAAGAACCCCAAAAGCACTTCCTTCTAGGAACTGTGTTTTAATATTTCTCTTATGATCTGAGTAGAAACATAAGGAAATAGTGATTTCAGCTGTGAGAGTTAGGGGATTCTTTTAGCCAGGCATTCTTGCTGTTAGGAAACTGATACCTGACAAATTCCACTCCTTGATTTATCACATTTCACACAAAAATGCATCTAATTGCAAATCACTATTCCTACATTTACAGTACCATCATTTTAGCCCGCAATGATTACAGCACCTCTGAAACTCAGTGCCTTGGGGAAAACCACTGTACCACCATCTCCTTTCTATTAATGGAGTAATTCCATACATTTGTCTTCCTGGTCACTGCCACAGAACACAGTACTGCATACTGCCCACTGAAACACTGCAAGAGACATTCCTACATTCTGCTTGCGTAATATGGTAAATATGATAAAGAATAAAAATCAAGAGACACTGATTACACTTCTTGTCAGAAGTTTGCGTTTACCATTTGTCATGTTTCTACTCTTAAACTAAACCAGCACTTTGTATCTTTCTTTTTTTTTTTTTTGGTTACCTTAATAACAATTAGCAGTCAAATTTGTGAAGCTGATTAATAAAGGATTTGCATACTTCAGTCCCAGCTTACTTTTTGACAGTCACTTTCACAGCCTGTGGAAAACTAAAGCACCTCTTGTAATTATTATTAGAGCTAAGGAAAATATCCCAAAAAAGAATTTTCTTTTTTTTTTTCCATAAAGTAGAATCTGTAAATAGTCAAGTTCTGCATTTCACTGCACATGCACAGCTTCTCTTTCTATTTGGTGGAACTCAGGGCCAAGTCACACCCTTACTTAATTATACTAGGATCTTATTCAAAAATAATCTAAAGCATATTTTTTTTTCCTACAACTCTATAAACCCTGAAAAGAATTGTCAAGTTTGTTTTACAGTCTTTTAAAAGATACCATTGGGTTGACAGTGATCTGAAAGAGCTTACAAGCCAGCTAAACACTGCAACTGCAAAGTATTGCTTTCAGACTTTCTCTCCTTTTATCTTTCTTATGGTTCCACTGGGGAAAAAAAAAAAAAAAAAAAA